>LPNX010774433.1:184613-222823 GCA_001517045.1 Pseudotsuga menziesii
AACTAGGTAACTAGGAGTTCATAACCAAGATGGATTTTGAGATGGTAAATGTGGAAGTGAAATGCATCGACCTACTATCCAATGATGAGTGGAATGAATCATGCGCCACTATTGTAGAAAAGTGTATGCATCGAGGTATAAATACCCATAGCAACTAATGCAATATTTTTTGACCAATGACTTGCACTGTTAGTGAATCCAACATAACATTCCATATTTTAACACATCTACAAAGGAAACAAAAACATGTTTGAGAAAATACAAGCTAGGAGAGGTTTTTTGATAAATAAGTAAAAAACAAAAAACAAAGAAAGATAAATGGTGTATCTACATTGCTTGTGAAATGACTGTGCATGTTAGGGATGTAATTTATTCAAGTACAACCCATTAGGAATATGACTCCAAATTGCATGGTTAGATCCCTGCTACCACATGTGAGCACAAATCTATGTGGACACAACTTTGAATCCAATAAATGCTCCACAACCTTGAGATACACAATCATCAAATGACTAGAGGGAAATGATTTGCTTGGTGAGAGAGATCATGTGCTAATGTGATCTGAAGGAGGCACATCGTATCAAAAGGAGTTGGCTACACACACATATATGTTAGAAATAAATATGATTAGAACCACCGCAAATGTGCAACTAACATACACACTTGCAAACAATGTAAACTGAGTGTACACTAAAGAGAGGCACATTGAAGGAGCATTACCATGCAATTTGTTCTCATTTTACACTTAATAGAGGCATGCACTACCATGAGATTTATTGAAGATTGAAAAAATAACCTATAGAAGCATGCAAGGCACCGATCTAGATCCATTTGACAAGTCACGATCTACAATATTTGTTGTTGGTTTCCAAATGAGAAACTAGGTACTCCAAATGCCACAACTCTGGTAGGTTTACCCCTCCTTCAATTTGCTCTAAGGAGATGTGTTGAACATGCTACTAACTAAGTGTGATTGAAACTACAAATCTTTAACAAGTCCATGACCTAGTTGTGAATGGAGGCAGTGATCTGGAACAATGGGTGGCATAGATTATGGCCAAATAAATATCCACAAGTAAGGGAACACTAGGAAACAAGGTGCACATGATTTGAAAATGCAAAACCACCTATCTAAAAAAAATCACACTTCAAATGGACTAGCAAAAGATCTGAAGTGCAGGGTCTTCATATTTGAGCCACAATTATTTACATAAAATCATTGTCAAAATAAATGTTTGTCATATGTGATATTGTGAAGTTTGACAACAATAACTGAGGGCCAAAGAAAAAAATATGCTCACACATAAAAGCAAACTAGGAAGTGCCCACTCTAATACCATTTAGAAATCTAGGTTAAACTCGGGTCATAAATGAACTTAGTCTCCATCTATCTATCTATCTATATATATAGTTAGTTAGTTTTATTTGAAATACAAGAGGATCACCCACATTTATAACCAATTGAGAGAGCCCTAACTCATAATTCCTTGGTATATAGTCTAGGCAAATAAGGCATACAACTTGGAAAATAAGGCATACCTCATGGCTAAGTCTATGTAAGCTTAATTGGTGTCTATATATACTGATATATATTGTAGTTTTGAAGTGCCCAAGTTACAAATTTGGGATTATTGCAATTTCAATCATTGGATTTGGGTAAAATACTCCTTGAAAACAACACCATAAATGGACCAATCTAGTTAGAGGTTAGGCTACACCTTGTATCTTTAGCCAATATCAACCTTGTTTTTCAAAGTCCCAATGAGGACTTCCTTCATTGAAGGGTGATACCATAATCAACCATGGAGGACCAATTCCATTCAATTGAATTCTATGCACAACCCTAATATCATGGCATACATGCATGCTAGCTAAGTTTATCCCAGTTGGCATCGGAAAACACTCATACACCCATGAACAAAGTAATAAATGTTGTATAAGATGTGATATAAACCCTTAAATTAATAATTTCTCATTCGTTACATGGTATATAATGAGAACACTTAATGCAACTTGCATTAAATGCAAAACTAGCAGTACGAAGCATACTCACTTTGTTGTATTAATGTCCACCATAATTTGTATTTATGTATTCAAAATTGGTTGCTTCACAAGCATCTATTTTAAAATGTTAATTATAATTAATATAGACTTAATAAGAAAGTAATAAATATGTACTTAATATATTGAACATTATATTATTTATTACTCTTTTAAAATGTTAATTATAATCAATATATACTTAATAAAAAGTAATAAATATGTACTTAATATATAAAACAATATATTATTTATCTTTCTTTTAAAATAATAATTATAATCAATATATACTTAATAACAAAGTAATAAATATATACTTAATATATTAAACAATATATTATTTATTACTCCACTCTTAAATGTATATTGATTATTATTTACATTTTAAAATAAATCTTGATCACACAGCCAAAGTTGAGTGCATAGATGCAAATCCTAGTACACATCAATAAAACAAAGTAAGTACTCTTAATACTATTAGATTTGCATTCAGTGCAAGTTACATAGTATATTGTAAAGTGCATATTGATTATTATTTACATTTTAAAATAAATCTTGATCACACAACCAAAGTTGAATGCATAAATGTAAATCCTAGTAGACATCAATAGAACAAATTGATTACCCTTAGTACTATTAGATTTGCATTCAGTGCAAGTTACATAGTGTATTCTCATTATATACCATGTAATGAATGCAAATCCACTAATGAGCAATATATTCCTATAATTTAGTGTCCTCAAAAGGAAGACAGATTTAAAGTCATGTAAGCTTACTTGGAGAAGGTATCATGGTAGCATTACTTTGCATTTAAACATGAGAGAACACATTGATTTTAACCTAAAATATCGTGCTTTTTTGATAGGCTACATAAATCCCAGAGAAAAAAGTTCAAATTTCAAGATGTTCGTAATTTTTTTTAATAATGTAATCAATGTTCATATCTTTCTCCGTAACTATAAATAAGATTTGGGCTGACATATATTTGAAAATCTAATTGAGGTGCTCATTCTATTCGCCTAAATCTAAATCCAAATCCTTTAAACCGAATGAAAACTGGGTTTATATTGGGTAAACTCCCTCGGAAACCACCCAAAAAACCTTAAAGGAGAAATTGGAATTGTTACTTGTTTTAAGCCTGTCCTTAATAAGCAAAGAACAAGACTAGAAACCCAACACAAAGAAATGAATTAAGGGCTTATTTATGAATAAAAAGAGGCACTCAGTGAAATGTATTCATGCGATTAAAAAAACTTTGGCCTTAGATTTTTTAATCTTTTCAGTTAGCAAAATTCACTCTATGAAACCATAAAAATATCCAATGGCTCATGATATGTGATCTATCTATAAGTTGGAGCACTTGCTTTACCTCCAGCTATACCCTTGGTGGACGTGCTCCTTAAGTGAGTGCCTCACAGAGAGAAACTCGGTGCTTAATGGTATGACATTATGTTTCAAAATCAAAATCCAGTATCATGGTATATATGTGGTGCTTCATACTTCCTGTTGAGATATATAATATACTGGGGAATTTGTATTTTCCTTCAAAATCAAAATCCAGTATCATGGTATATATGTGGTGCTTCATACTTCCTGTTGAGATATATATTATACTGGGGAATTTGTATTTTCAAAGGAAAGCACACAGTAATGCAAGTAAAATCTCCAGTCCAGAAATAATTTATGAGGCCAAATAAAATCAAGTGGAATTATTTTTGAATCAAATCTACATAAAAATATATTTGCCATGTAGTTAGTATACAATTGTGCCTTTGTCATGCTTGTATTACAAAATTGGGTAATGCACATACTGCTAATACAAGGGCAGCAAGCTGCTCCTGCCTTAGAGATAGAGGAGAACTTGAACTTATCATCAAACATCTTTCTTAGTCTCAATGTGTTGTGGATGCCAGGAATGCTCTGAGATGAGATGAATTTCCATACGACTCCCAAGCTTCACCTAACATAGAAAGCAAGTTTCCTTGCAGAATCTCATCACAAGTGCTGGAAGATGAATCATGTTGAACCTGTGTTGCAGAGACTGTGGACTCTGAGAAATCATCTTGTTTGCCTCTTGGTTGCAACTCTTCCCAATTGATGGCTTCTAAGCATGAAGAAAGATCCTGGCTGAAGAAGCCTCTATGACGGTCAGATTTTGACAGAGCAGGATCTGAAGTTGGAGACTTGTCTTTGGAAGATCTCACAGTAATCCACTGACCAGGGGGATTTTCAAACCAACAAAATTGGGCAACGATAAATTTGAACCTAAAAAACTAGACAACCTGGAAAACTCAGAAATCTTATGAGTAATTGGACAGTTTTGCAACACTCATAAACAACAGAGAAATGTTTCAGATGTCTCATGAAAACCTGTATTGAACTTCTCATAAAGCATGCAAATTTTATCCATGTACCACCAAAATCTAATCACTTTCCCAAGTCAATAGAAGGTAGCAGCAAGACTCTCAAGTCAATAGAAGGTATACACAAATAAAACAACCAACAGTGCACTACCAGTCACAATGAAATGAGTAACAGAATTTGTCAATGGATAAAGAGATAACATTACAATAGACCTTACTACTGCTCTGTCACTCTGCCTTTTATCAACCTAATGCTTGCCTCATTTATTCATATGAATTTTTAAAATAGCTCAAATGTGAGAAAATCCTACACTAGTAGTGCCACAATTTCATGGGTTCTCTTCAAAAGAAATGTCAACTGTGGAGAAGATCAGCCAATATTTTTATGAATGAATGAATGAATGTCACAAAATATTTTCAGTGGATCTAGAAGAGAATTGCATATAGCCCAAATGCTAGACCAACCATAAAGCCAAAAGAAGCTGCAGGTTTCATGGTAGGAGCACTATTAGTTGATTTGACACTACTAACCGGACTTCCCTCTCCAATTTTGGCAGGGCCAGGAGCAGAAGCAGAAGCAGAATCTTGAGGAGGAAGAGCACCATTGGCACCCAATACAAGAACAACAAGCTTCTGGGACTTTTCACAGTGCCCGGGCACACCACTAGTGAAGTAGTATGAACCCCACTGAGTGAAATTGAAAACTATATTTCCATCATGGAATGTTCCTATTGGACTTGATATATCACACCTGCTATATGATGCCTTGGTGACTTGAATCACTGAATCCTGACTTGGTGGATACAAGAATACTGCAATCCCAATCACGAACAAACGATTGAAGTTAGAAACAACGCACCTAGATCTTCCCATCACAATAATCCATCTCAGACTCAGAGGATCCGAGGGTTTTTCTGCTGCTCAAACGCGCTTTCTGTTACCAGAGGGCCGGGGCGACAATTGCCGCTGGGAAAAATCGTCGCATCGGTAGCTCACCCCTTCCATAATTCCTTGTCGTGGTTGCTGCTTTGAAGTGGTCGGAGGCCACCTTGCACGGCTAGACTTGAGTCACTTGACCTGTTTCAGTTGTCGATTGTCTGCGTCATTTTGAAGAGTCAAAGTAAGGGTAGACCAAGTGGCATCATTTAGAGAAAACGATATGCATTATAGATTCAAGAAAAGGCCAGAGAAATCCTGAGGCAGTGAGGCCTTAAACCTTTACGGATTTACGCGGTGGTATCAAGCAGTTTTGTTTAAACAAAACATAATTCGCTGAAGCTAAATCTGCTCATCTATAATTCTGCAGCAGCTGCAGCAGGCATGCGGCATCTGTTTTGTTTTTGCCGGAAACACTGGCATATATTCCAGAAATCAATCAGCACCAATCGCATTGAAGAAGAAAAAAACTCGAAAGCAAGATGCATCAAAATTTTCATGAACACCATTAGAGATGTACCGTATTATTGGTCGACACTCGAGAGGAAGGAAAGTCTGGGAAATACAGTTCAGTAACATCAAATACACAGCAAACGTGGGAAATTCTTGTCATTTTTTGCAAGTTTCATCTATTTTGTTGTAACTTAATGTAGCGGTAGCTAACGTAGCTGTGTCGTTTTTCACGTAATTATGCGGGGCATAGCAGCGCCTGAATTCTTTTCAAATGCACTTTCTGTTACACGTAGCCTGCATAAGTGTTCTGCCATGGCTCTGGAACAGAGTTGTACTCAGGGGAAATTGCAGAACCAGTAGGGAGTAAGCTACCGACTTTCGAAGAACCGCATTCCATCTTCGACATCCATGGGTTCCAGAGGCCTATTCCCATTTCCAGTGCCTTCAGCCGATGAGGAAGAGGAACTACTGTGTTCAGCACATAGTGCTTGGGCAATGGTCTCCCACAGAACCCAGGATTTCTTGAACGAAGAAGCCCTGAAAATCAGCGGGAGTGTTGTTTGAATTGGAGTTCCAGGATTGTCCCGCCGAAGGTACATCCCGAAGGTAGATGTAGGTGGTGAATTGAATGCAGGGAAGGGACGTGAAGGAGGGGAGACGACGATGGACGATGGGAGTTAACGGCTACGGACGACGGGATTTAACGGCGATGACGAAAGAACCGCATTGGTCTAACGGGTTTGGCGAGGGGCCAGCGATGGGGAGGAATGCTGATCCGGTGGTTGGATGGCTGGCGCGACGATTTCTGCCGAGCAAAATCGTCGCGTCGGTAGCTTACTCCAAAAAAAACTCGTTGCTATTAAGATAGTGATTTATGACATATACGACTTACCTTTTCATCCTCCAAAGTTGTTTTTTTTGTTAAAATAGTTATAACCATCATTATGCATACTTTTCTCATAATTTTTTTTATATAAGGTTGATGTTTTGCCCTCGTAGTGTAATTCCCTACTAGTCCATATGTAATCATGGCTTCCCATTTGTCAACATGGGAATGCTCTTATCCAAAGGTAGTCAATTATAAATATTTATACCATATTTATATGTTTTTATATGGTAATTTACACATGTATTTATGTGTTAACTATAATTTCTTCATAACTTAGAGGTAAGATAGGAAAAGTCGTAACCTTTCTAAAAATTTGACAATGCTAGGATAATACTTACAGTGTATTTACTTACACTCTGTCATTTTCCAGTCGTTCTATCTGGGGATGATACATTGCATGGAGAGGACATCCATCTACCCCTGGCTCCCTCCCTTACTCCTGGCTCCCTCCCTTACTCCTCTGCATGCACTCCAGTCCACGCCTCACTCCTGTTACTCCTCCATTGCTCTGCCTCCCCGTAAGCTCTCCGGCGATGAACCCTGCAAGACGACCGCACCACAGCGCCCACCGCACCATGAAGAATGGGAGAGGATGACCGTGAGGGTTTTATCATGATTTGTCTCCTTTTTCTCAGTTTCATAGCTCAATTGATAAATGAATGGCATGATCTCAGAAAACAGCTTTTGAAGTTACCTCCAATAAATGCATCAATCATATCAGGCTTGAAAATGATGGGATGGGGCTTATTGATGGTCATGACACCTCAAAATCTATGGAAATATAGAAGCTTGATTTCCCCCTCATCTGCAAAGAAAATAGAATCATATGAAGCTGAAAATATCTTCCTTCCATACATAGAGGACTTTACTGTGGATAATGATTGTTCAACTTCATCAGTTCCAACAAATGACAAAGTGTTTTGATGCATCATCTGAGAAGGATAAGACAATAGAGGGAAAATGGAAAATATTTGTTTGAATTTGATACTTTCATCCATCAGTCCACAGAACACCAAAGGTGATTCCATTGCAGCCTTACGATCATCTAGATCATGGAACATTCAAAGAAGTAAAACACCAAATGATTCTCCTACATCCTTATAATCATCTAGATTGCGCAACGTTCAAAGAAGTTGAAGTTCAACTGAATCTTCTGCATCCTTAAGCTCAATTAGATAAAAAAACTTGGAAAAATAAATGTAACATAGTTCTCCTTGAAATAAATTAACCTATTCGGAAAACCGGTTCTCAAGAATGCATGTAGAAACAATTAAACACACATTTATGTCCATAGGAAGATTTGAGAACTCTTAAATTCAAAAAAATTGCCAAAAAAGAGCTGAACAGTTCGGGAGCCTGTTATTTTTCTTTGATCCGTCAATTTTGTATTCATTACTTTTTCTTTAGATCCATTTTTTTTCGAATATAAATAAGAAAGAATATGTGATTCAGTATGTGTTGAAGATCAATTTTTTGATACAGTGCATTTCTCAATGAATTCTTAATGTTTTAATTTTCATAATCATCATTCCCAGTTCCATACACAGTACACATTCAATCTTGTGCCAAAGTTTATAGTTCAATAATGTTCTAAGTTTAGTAGTTTACGTTCATCTTCTTGTTGAACATAAACTACAAAATTTTCACACTTTCTTAACTTAGCTTTATACAAATAGCTGAGGCCAGAGTTAAATTCATTAAGTAGATACAAAATCAGGAGGATCAGGAGGCCTGAGTTTTCCTTGCATTATGGATTACATACTTATATCAAATTGCCATGGTCTACTCAATAACAATTGACAAGAATGTCTTCATACAGTCCAATATTAAAAGAAATATAGCATTATTGATTTTCCAAATAACAACAATATGGTCTCATTGTAACCAAGAAATCCTAAAGGATTGGGATTAAAAAAAACATTTTTGTTAGAAACTCCACACCATCTATGTCCTCTATATATTATTTGAAAAATCAATGTCAATTATCACCTTGCACACTTTTCCTTAGCACTTTCAGATGGTTCTGAAGACACTTCTTCTCCAATCAACTTCTCGGGTATCCTTACCATTTTCAGGGTTCTCTCTGTGGCAACAAGTTCTCTCTTGTTCCTTGCACAACTTATATTGGTTGAGATGTTTCTTGGACTTCCAGGGTTTCTTCTTAGTATACATTAACCTATTCCCATCTCTGGGTTTTAGGGGTAGTCTCAAGCTTTGTGGGCTTAAATATATATCTAGCACCTCGATGGTCTCCTAAAGCTAATAGCTGGTTGTCCTCTGCCTCAACCTCCAAAGCCTCCTCTTCCTTCAAAGTCTGGTTTGACTCCATTTGGCTCTTCACTCTTGGAATGTTTAGAAAAAACCCATTTCCCTTGAGTTCCACCATCTCTTGTTCCTACCAGCCTGCTCTTTCCCTTATTACATTTATCTTCAAACTTGAATGCACATTGATAGGCTCTATCAACAGAGTAATTTCAATAAATCCAATGTGTCTTTAACACTGAAAAAATGTCCCAATGATGTCTTTCATGGCTACCCACTCCTCATCTTCTTGCATATCTATCCTTATTTGCAATCTCACGAATTGTTTTGTATGTTATTGAGAAGATTAAGAATAAGTTTTTTATTCATACGTAGCAAAATTAAGGATGTGCAATATTGTAAGTTGATTTAATCGTGCAAACCAATTGTGTAAGGATTTTCCAAAAAAAACTCATGCTTCCCTACATTTATGAATGGATGGCATCCTAACAAACCCATTAGCATAGACTAGTGAACCTAACCCAGGGGGATTTGAACCAAGCATCTACTAGAATGTAACTAGCCCAACCAAATGCTCAGCAACATTGGCAGCAACTGATTGAACTAGCGCCCGAGGTTTAGGATTTAAATGTATTTATATATATTTTTAGTCATCTATTTATTTGTTATGGCTTACAATCCCGTGAATAATGTTTATCAGGTGAATTGTTCCTTATTTGGTTTAGAAATTAGTTGAGTGGAGAGAGTTATTATATATATATGAAAATATAAACATACAATCCTATTGAATGTTGTATGAATTTGCTTGTTTGTTGAATAAAAAATGGATCAGAATTTTGTTTGATTTGGACCATAACGATCTGCTTTTAGAATTTGAGACCAACGGTTTCAAATGTTTTAGATAAAATACCCCATCTCTTTATGTAACTATTAATTCCAATGTATATAAAAATGGCCACAATGGCCCCCTCCATCGAGGCTAAAAAAAAATAGTAGATCTCCAACCACTCTGCTATATTGGAAGCTGAAACAAACCCTATTCCCTTGCCACCAATGAAATTTCAACATTCCCATGCTTCTTGTAATGCAAGCACATGCATATATTTTGTTTCATTGAATGTTGTTGATAACCCCTTAAGTGACACTACCCTTCATTGATGCAATAGTCAATTAGCATACCTTGGGAGTTCCTCCCAAAACAAATATTAGAGATGGATACAGTGGCAGAGTGGCAGTCAGTCTGGAGGGTTTTTAATAAGTTGAACAGACATTATAGTGAAAACTTTTGATGGTCTAATTCAATTGACAACTTCTCCCATGGTGGTAATTAGTTTGTCTCTCCTCCTAAATCATTCAGCATAAACCTCATTGAGAACATAACCTACGACCTTACTATGACAAGATAGTGTCTTTAACCTTGTATATATTTCTTGCATTTGTGAATGTGATCCCTCTCCTAAAAAGAAAGTATGCACCTTTTTATTTACCTCAATCTAGCTACATCCATGTGTCATTTTTATGCCTCTATATTTCATCATTGTCCATACCTTTTCAATGTCCCTCCACCTGGCAGCTGCATCGTAGATGTTTGAAAGAATCACATAAGGTGCATGAATTTTAAGATCCAACTCAAAAATGTATTCAGACACACTCTCTCCTAGCTCTAGATTTGTGTATCCTACAGGCAGCAAGCAAACAAATCCATATAGAAGCATCAGCTTTTATTGGCATTTTATTGATAAAGTCTTGTGCTTTGTCTAGATGTAATGGGCAGGGTTGATACACTCAGTCTATTGCAGTCTATGTGCCTAAGCCTTTTCATAGTTTCCCCTTTTGAATATTAGGAGCCTACATTGGTTGTAACAAGTTGGATAGTAATTTTGTATGGTCTGAAATTTATATACATACATGAAATTTTTGTGTAGTCTGAAAGTTATAAATTTTTCTATAGTCTCAAAGTTAAATACATACAGGAAATTTTTGTATAGTTTGAAAGTTATATACATACGGGAAATTCTGGGAGTGGAGTAAGCTATCAAGCCGTGGGCTTACCTGCATGCAGAGGAGCAAGAGAGGTAACAGAGGAGCAAGGGAGGGAGCCAGAGCAAGGTTCATCACTGGAGAGCTTACCGGGAGCCAAATAAATGGAGGAGCAATGGAGGAGTAATGGGGGAGCATGGTTCTTCAGATGATTCTCTTTTCTTTGCAGATGAGGGGGAAAGCCATGCGCTATCTTTCCATAGATTTTGAGGTGTCATGACTATCAACAAGCCGCAACCCATCATTTTCAAGCCTGATATGATTGATGCATTTGTTGGAGGTAACCTTAAAATATTTTTTCTCAGAGCATGCCATTCATTTATCAATTGAGCTATGAAGCTGAGAAAAAGGAGATAAATCATGATAAAACCCTCCCGGTCGTCCTCTCCCATTCTTCGTGGTGCAGTAGGCGCTATGGTGCAGTCATCTTGCAGGGTTTGTCCTTGGAGAGCTTACCAGGAGGAAAATAAATGGAGGAGTAATGGGTGTGAGCCGTGGGCTGGAGTGCACGTAGAGGAGCAAGGGAGAGAGTCATGGTAGATGGACATCCTCGCCATGCAATAACTCATCGACCTGACAAAACGACGGTGTCAGAAAATCAAAAAATATCTGCTGCATTTCCATTAAGGGAGACCCGGCCGATCGGGGGTGCATACATCCGTTCACAGTGATGGAAAGAGCTATCCATTGAGATGCATAGCATTTAATGCGGCTGCAGTAGGTTTGTTGACCGTTGGATCTCGAACAGTTCAAAATCCAACGATAATCAAGCTTGCTGCAGCTGCATTAAATTCTCTGTAGCTCAATGGTTAGCTCTTGCCCACAGTGATGGGCTTAACGAAGTGAGCTTATTGACTCGATGGCATCGGGTGGGCTCGGGTGCAAATGGTCGGGTTGATAGCTTACTCCTTTTGAAATTCTCCTTGTGAGGTTTCCTCGAAAGGTCTATTACTTTTATTCTTGTGAGATGAAAAACTTGGATTGTTGGTGGAGGAGAGCCAAATGACTCACTAAAATAAAATTTTGGTATATATGTCTGATATCTAGATATTATGTTTAAACTATGGGACTTCTTGTGAGAATGTCTCTTGGAGATATTCCTACTCCTGTCATCATTGTTTGAGTTTTTCCCATGATGAATTCTTCTATTTATGTCTATAAATATTTAAAGTACACTTGCATTGAGTTGGTTCTATTCTTCCTAAGTTCTAATTATCCTTTCACTATCTACTTTGCAATTTTGTAAGTCCACTCTTATAATTCTCATGGTCTTTTTAAAATATGGAGAAATTGTGTGGTTGAATTTTGTGTATGAATTTCAACTTCATAAGAATCATGTGCATCATTCATGGTGATAATGTCCTTGGCCAACAAATACCAAAGGATTTCTAATCTTACGAACTTGAATTTTAAACCCTAATTGTCCTTGATATGGCATTAATCATGTGCATCATTCATGGTGATAATGTTCTTGGCCAACGAAGAACAAAGGATTTATAATTCTACAAACTTGAATGTTAACTCCGAGCTATCCTTGATATGGTTTTTTATATGCAAAAGCGTTCATATGAACACACTTATTAGTTGCATTACATCTTCATAAATTATAAAATTAATTTTCATGCATTATGGAAACCACCCATATTAACAATTATTTTTAAATCAAGGATACATACTCTTTTCTTATTAGTTTTTGTGAAGATCTAAAGCACTTCTTCAAAATCCAATCATGCACATTCGTTCACTTGTGGATCATATTTCTAATCACTATAACCATTAGAGCTCAAGGTTACAAGCTTTCAAATTTAACAAATTTGCCCAATTTTTGACTTTTTTTGTATTAGGTGCATTTAGTTTTAGAGACCAACTTCATCCACCTATAGAAGAAAATCTAAGGAGAGAGAAAACAAAAATTTGTATTGAGAATTGAGATAGGGATTACTCAAAAAATATCCATATCATAAATTGGATGCTCTAGTAACTTTCTAGATATTTTTTTGGAATTGACTCTACTTTTACATTATTGCACTTCCACAAGACTTAGAATATTTTCAAAAATATTGTTAATTTTTGAACTGAGCATTTTTGGGAAAACTTCCTAGAATGAAATTTTTTCATATTGATGGGGAGGTAAACTATTTAATTCATAAAGAATTCAATTATGAATTCTTGGCTCACTTTTACCTCTTCCAAGTTTTTCAAAATCCCCAAAATGTGCTCTAGAATAGTGGAATATGGCTTGTATTTGCATATCCATTCCACACCCCTTGTAATTTGGCCAAAATATTTTCAAGTTTTCTCTATTCCTAGTTAAATACTAAAAGGAGGCTACAACTCCCTACTCCTTGCCCCGTCTGACGTCCCTCATACGAAATAAGATTGTATTGAAAAACTACAAAACTGCAAATACCTTATCCTTGTGAATGTCTTCACAATATGCAATTGTTGTAACTTCTTCGATCTACATCTGAATAGACACTTTCCCAAAAACACAATGTGCGATAATTACTATGATCTGCTTCTTCTTAGCTGATCTATGTTCTGCATTTGAATAGAGATTCCAACTCAGTCACATTTGTTGTTATGTGATTTGCGTATTTTGCTAATAAAGTACATTGCACATCCAAAATATGAGTATCCATTTTATCTAGTGCACTTGTTAGTTGTTCATCGCTAACTAATTTGTGCACTTCAACTCTACTACATAAAGATACTTACTGCGATCAACGAGTCATTGATACCCCAAAATGTTTGAAACATGTCGAAACAATTATATATCAGAGCTTCATTCTTCACAAGATTACTCCACCACATCCATCTATTCATTATTTATAGTGTTCTTGGCTCAAGGTATGTGTCCACTTAGTGAAGTTATTCAACCTTGGATATCTCCCCACTATTTTATGTTTTCATCAATTTAGGATTTGCGTTGGCATGCCACTTATTGTAATTCATCTTTGTGTATGGTGCACATATACTAACGTCCTTGTGGGACTTTTTCACATATGTTCAAAAACCATATTTTCCCTTTACAAGTCTTCATACCACATACAATTTTCTCTGTGGGAATTTCATACATAAGTTTGTTTATCCGTATTGATTAGTCACACAAATGGTATTTGCACATATGTTCCATTTTCAATGTATTGTTATATGCTCATTTGCGACCAGTTCCATAGTGGGATATTTTCTTTCATGTGACTTCCACATTCTCCCAGATGTATTTCTTTAAGATGGTTGTGTATGAGGAATTCTTCAGCTTCTTCTTATGTTCTTTAGAAATCCCCTTGGCATTCAATTCAATTTCCTTGACATCAATTCCTTGACATTTGATTATTTGGCCTTTTACATTTGATACACTAACATCTTAACATTTTATTTGATCCTTTGACATAAATGACAATACATGTTCAAAAATATCCCCCCTTTTCATTGATGTCAACACTACTTTGAATGATGGCACTTGTCTAAAACTCCCCCTGAAGGTTGTCTTTGTTTTTGTGCATCAAATGCTTCTTTTATGATCATGCTATTTTTTCTTTTGCACATATCTATCTTATGACATTTTTATTCTATCACCGTTCCCCTTGTCATTTGGATTTTGCTTTATCTTTCTCTCCCCTTTGAAATCAATGGCAAAGGGACCTTATGCTTTGCTAAGTCCCCTTCTCCTTCTGCTCACTACTTCTGGTATGCCAAGTCATAGATAATTTCATCTCTATGTCAGATACATGGAGCTGACTTATTTGCATAATCATGTTGTCTGCATATAATTTAATGTAGCCTGCAAGCAATCTTCTTTTGAACTTTGGACACAAGGAATTTTATTAATGTCAATAAATTTTCCTTTTATCACACATAATTCCAACCTTTCATGTGCATCGTAAACGTTAATGTGCCTAATATCATGTCCACATGGTGTATTGATACTGAGAATTTTACTTCGACATCATTATTCCAAACCGCCCTTTTGTCATTTATCATACTACGCATTTAGTTTTGACCTCATTGTGATCTCCGTTGGATTGTACAATGCATGAACTCATCAACCTCGATGTCCCTTCAATTTATGTTTGAGCTTGTGATTAGTTATTTCCCAATTCTATAAATTGGTAATGTTTTCACTCAGCTCACCACCATGGTTCATACTCTATCGAACTTACTCTAACATTTGTGTCTTGATTTGACATTCTTCAACCCTTGTTCACCATCATGTCTTATTTCTAGTGATTAAATAACTCCATTGACAACCTCTGCATGGTGGTTCTGTCTCAACAAGAGGATTTGGGACGACTGTAGATGAATATAGGTATTTGATATAACCAATAAAGGAATCCAACTTCATGTTGTGGTGCCAACAATCCCATTTTAACCGAAGTACTTCCAAAACATTGTCCAACCTGAGTATACGGGTTGATATTTTAGAACAGTAGCAGTAGTAGACATCCATCCTGTTGAATCAAATTAGGGTCAAGAATGCTTCCTACAGTTTTTTGTCTTCAACACTAGTTCCATTGTTGCATTCACCAGAGTCAATAGATCAACATCCAATGGACTTGGACTTGCAACTTTCACCTTTGTATGCCATTTGAGTGGAATAAGTTGATCTCGAACTGCGTCTATGACTCGTCTTCATCTTTTGTCAACTTCAATTTTATTTTTTATGGGACTTACTTTGATCTTGTTTGGCTTCATATATTTGTTCTAATTACCTACATGTGGCTTGGTGTAGCATGAGCTTCAAAGCTCCAAATTTTGTAATCATATTTTGAATATAATACAAAAGCTCCCTTTTTGTGCAATCATTAAGCATTAATTGTACATTTGTTTCCTTACTATTTTATGCATGACAATTTTCACTATGCTTGCAATAATAGCTACACATTTAAAAATATACTTTAATTATTCTTCAAATGAATTCAATGCACACCAACTGACTACATTAATGCTTGAATTTTTGATGTACTTGTTTTAGACTCAAGGATCTTGCATAACCCTTAAAGGTTAGAAATGTACACAGCAATCGATTAATGTTGGTACTGTTTAGTTTTTATTTCCATATTTTGATATCTTCCTTACCCATATATTTTTTATAGGTTGAGTTGTATTGACGTTGTCTACATTTCCGATGCACTTATGAGACATATTTCTTATCCAAGTTTTCTAGCGCAAAACCAACTTTTTCTCTTAGGGTGGAAACTCTTTCACGAACTTGCGCCAAATATGTTTCCTTCGATATTGTGCTTTCATGAAACATTGTGAGGTCTTGTGCCCATATTTATCATAGACATATCATATTATGGCGTGACAATATTTCTCTATATGTCCAACAAAATTACATCTCCAACATTTTACAGAACTGACTATATTTTTATATTTGATAGTGTTAACATACCTGGGATTCTCATTTCTTGCAAGTTGTTCAAATTCTATGCAAAATGTATCCTATTGGTTGGAAACAAGTTCATTTTTGTTGCACATGCCATCACTAGCCTTTACATATCTAATCCTAGTTTTATCTTCTAAAGATTGTTGGAAATTAAGGATTTCATCTAGGATAGTCGAGCTACTGTTGAACTTATTTTGGATGTGTGCATCAATACATGTTCCATATTTCACTTGAATTACACAAACCTTTTCATATTTCAAGTGTGATAATTATGATTCTTTTATCACATTTCTTTTTCTTCTGTAGTAGATCATTCACTTACTAACTCCTTCTGAAATTTCTCAAGTGCGCACTCATTTTCTTCCAGTTCCTTGATTCTTTCTTTTGTGCAAAGTAATTCCTCTTCTTTGACATCCATTTGTTTCTTGAATTCTTCATGCATATCCCTGATATAATTGACATGTTATTTTCCTTTTCGAGTTGTTCCTTTAGCGCCTTGTTATCTTTTCTTGACTTCTTCAAATCTTCTAGAGTGCTAATCAGTTCAACTTTCCAGTTGACATCAATATTGTCCTCATCTTCAGACTTTGAACTTTCTTCAATGCGAA
This sequence comes from Pseudotsuga menziesii, assembly GCA_001517045.1. Classification (NCBI taxonomy): domain Eukaryota; kingdom Viridiplantae; phylum Streptophyta; class Pinopsida; order Pinales; family Pinaceae; genus Pseudotsuga; species Pseudotsuga menziesii. Next base: position 201,594 of record LPNX010774433.1, read on the forward strand.
TGAACTCTTTTTTGACTTCGTACTTTGACAATGGCATTGTAAATCCATCATAGGAGTGTTTATTTTCGATGGTCTTTGTTAGTGCTTTGTTGGAAAAGACAAACTAACTGAGAGGTGGGGATGAATCAGTTAGTTACCCTAATTTAATTTGTAACTTCTTTTAAAAATTAAATCAAAACAATTAATCAATTCATAAACACTGAGACATGAAATTTTTCATGAGGAAACCCATAAAGGGAAAAAACCTCTTTATTTAGATGTAAGGCGAGAATAAACTTATTAATACATTAGTTTAATTTGATTCAATAACTCAAATGAGGCGGCTACCTATGTTTCTTCAACATCTACTGAAAAGAAGCTTCTACTCCTTCTTTACAAGCATCAAATTTTATTGAAGACTTATAGTCTTTTTCGGCTCCTCCTTGTAGCACAAACACCAACATGTTTCACACATTTTCAATCTTAAACATGCTACCTTTTTCAAACCCAACCTGTATCAAATATAAACTTTATCAAGAACCAGTCAAATTCTATTATGTTAAATCTTCTCTGTCAAAATCATCATGTCAAAAACATCACTGTCAAAACCTCTCTTTCACAACCATCTTGTAAAAAATATTTGTATTAAAAACTCTCTGTCAAAAACCAACTTGTCTTTGTTAAAAGAAATCTGTAATTCTATCTCAACATATCTTCATTTATACTTCAACATATCTTCATTTATACTGCAAGTGTAAAACTCATAACTTCAAGGCCAATGATATAAACTCTTTCTCAATTCGTTTGCATTCTAGTTACTCTCAGCATAATACAAATTATAAATGCATAACATCTACTCCATTGCAATGATCAAGATGACTTCTCTGTTTCTTTAGTCTACAACAAACTCATTAATTTTTCAAATATCTGTATATCATTCAATTCATTTTACTTTCTTATTTATGTAGATTATGTTCTTGTTTTATTAACCAATCCACAATTATATGAGAACACACAAGAAGTGTATTCAATCTAGAGAACCACACAATATTTTCTCTATCTCAACGTACAAGAAATGTACTCAAATTTAAACAATACTAACTTTGTCAAAGGGAAATTTACAATCCAGCAGCTAACACATTCATATACTTCAGCGTTTGTTAATTTATACCTGAAATTCAATGCATATTTTTGTTTTTGCAGTCAAATCAAGCACTGATCTCTTCTACAACAGATTCACACAGTTTAACTTCTGTCTTTTCTGTATATAACATTTTTCAATTTTAAATCAAGACAGAGTACATTTTCTTTTCTTCCATGCACACACCCAACGCACTGTGCCCTTGGCGCATCCATACATGCAATTTTACTTGCATTTTCAACCTTTAATCAGTGAGATATGGTTACAGTTCTGAAAATTGTGTAAACCAATTCTAAAAAAGATACAGTTATTAAAACTGTGTAAACCAATTCTAAAAAAATGTTTTGGCCAAAAGTGAAAACCGTAGATATTCCTCTAAGCTAATTATTTCTTAGTCTTGAGATGAGGTGTCAATATTTAGCATTGTCAATGCTAATCATTTCTCAGTTATGAGATGAGGTGTCAAAATGTAGCAGAAGAACTTTGGTCTTAAGTTTTATATCTTAAAAACATTGGAATTATAAGACTGCAGAGGAACTGGTTAAAAAAACATTGGAAGACTATCATTAGAGGAATTTTGAGGTCTAAAATGGGCCTCCTAAGGAAAATAATAAAATAATAGTTAAAATAATAAAATAATATTTATTAATTTTGGAGGAAAAAAGAAAAAAAACTACTTTTTGTGTTTGTATTTTCGACATATCTCCCTGCGTTTTTACTCAAATTTCGACAGAGAGAGATTGTTGGATGCATAATTTGATTCTGCATCCAACGAGTACCCACACTACATACTTTTCACGGACCCTGCTACTGCCAAAACAAGAAATACCTAAAAAACGTGATGATGATGTCATCATCACATTTTTTTAGGTATTTCTTGTTTTGGGGGTAGCGGGGTCCATCAAAAGTATGCAGTGTGGGTACACATTGGATGCGGAATCAAATTACACATTCAACAAACTCTCTCGATCGAAGTTTGAGTAAAAACACAGGGAGATATGTCGAAAATACGAACAAAAAAAGTAGTTTTTTTATGACAAATATGTCAATTCAACCATTATGGTTGACTCATTTTAATGGAATTATATTGGTTCTTGAATTCCAACTCACAAGAACATATTGTTGGCATGTTTTCTTATTAGGCCCATTTTAGACCCCAAATTTCCTCTAATGAGAAAACCACTTTGGTCAATAGCTTAAAACATTGGCATTATAAGAAACATTCTCATAGCTTATCTTTAAGAAACATGTTTATATAAATATATGTTTACCTCAATGACGAACATCATTCAACTGACCAACCAACAAACTCCATGTTATATTAATGAAACTCATTTAATTGACAAACAAACTCCCACTTTGTCATTGATGGAAAACATAAACATGTTCTCCCCCTTTTGACATCGATGGAAAAACCTCCCGTGATCAAGTGTAGGAACCAATAATTCTCCCCCTAACACAAATACTTGTGCTTGAACTGTAACCAACCTGTGTAGAAGCTGATAATTATCAAGACTGTAAAAAACACCTAAAAGTTAAACCAAACCCAAACTGAACCAAAAAGTATAACTGTGCAAATCGTAACCAACCTGTGTAGAAGTTGATAATTATCAAGACTGTAAAAAACACCTAAAATTTAAACCAAGACCAAACTGAACCAAAAAGTAACACAAAAGAGAAGCCCTAAATAGAATTCTGTCAGTGGAAATCTACAAATCTGATATAAATTATAACCAGTTGTTCATCATTTTGAAAAGAGATTACATAGAACAAACACCTAATTTTTCTCTGAGATTTTCAAATTGCAGCGAAGTTAAAGGCTTAGTGAATATGTCAAAAATTTGACTCTATGTGCCAATAGACTCCAACTTGATAAGATTGTTTAAAACCTTCTCTCTAAGAACATGAAACTTAATTGGAATATGTTTTGTTTTTGAGTCCATAATTGGGTTCTTGGAAATGCTAATAGCACTTGTATTGTCACATAAAATAGGAATAGTATCATCATAGGTGACATGTATATCTGCTAGCATTTGTTTCTTCCATATTACTTGTGTACAACAATTTACATCCACACTGTATTATGCTTCAGCAGTAGAAAGAGGTACTGCTGATTGTTGTTTGCTAGACCAACTAACCAAGCATCCTCCAAGATAAAATGCTGCCCCACTTGTACTTTTCTTATCATCTACACAACTTGCCCAATCTACATTAGTAAAAGCATATAAATCAAGATTGTTACCTTTAGGATCCATAAGCCATAATATGTTGTTCCTTTCATATATCTAAGAATCCTCTTAACTGCAAGCAAATGAGAAGCTTTGGGAGAGGATTTAAACCAAGCAACCTGGAATACTCCATTCATAACATTCGACATTGTAGTTGTTACATATAAAATACTACCAATCATAGATATATATATTTTCTACTCAACATTCTCAGAGTCATATGTGTTACTTAACTTGCATCCAGTAACCATGGGAGTTCCTACTGGTTTACAATCTTGCATTTGAAATTTCTTAAGCATTTCATTTATGTATTTTGTTAGAGAGATAAAACTACCTTTATCATATTGTGAAATTTGTAGGCCTAAGAAAAACTTTAATTCACCAAGCATTGACATTTCAAACTCATTTCGCATACTTTGTGCAAATAGTTTTCTAACCTGATCATTATCACTCCCAAATATAATATCATCGACATATATTTCAACAATAATCAAGCTATCATGTTCTTCTTTAATGTAGATATTACTGTCAATATTTCCTTTTATGTATCCTTGCTGCCTTAATATTTATCAAGATGGGAATACCAATCTCATGGAGCTTTCCTTATCCCATACAGAGCTTTCTTTAACCTGTAAACAAAATTTTCTTCTTTGCAAAACTAAAATCCTTCTGGTTGTTCCATGTAAACCTCTTCTTCTAGTTCACCATTTAAGAACGAAGACTTGACATCCATTTGATAAAAAATAATTCGTTTAGAACAAGCATAAGATATAATTAATCTAATTGTTTCCATACTTGCAACAGGAGCATAAGTTTCACCATAATCTATGCCTTCTACTTGAGCATAACCCTTACAAACTAGTCTATCTTTGTTTTGAGTCACCTTACCTTCTTCATCTAACTTCTTTCTGAATACCCACCTAGCTCGAATAACATTTATGTTTATAGTTCGAGGAACAAGTTCCCATGTTTCATTCTTTTCTATTTGACTTAATTCTTCTTTCATGGATTTTACACAATGTTCATAACTAATTTCTTCTTCAACATTCTTGGGTTCAAATAAAGAAATTAATGATACTTGTTCTTGATTTGTAATTGACTCTTGCCTTTTTCTTCTTGTCTCAAAACTTGCATTTATATCACCAGTTATTTCATCTTCATGATGATTTATGTGTATCCTTTGACTCGGAGTTTTAGATGGATTTGAACCTTGTAACAAAGTAGGAGGAGTCACTGTATTTTCATTTTTCATTGATTTAGTTTCCTCTTTATCACTTGCTTCTTATTACTCCTTAAGTTTGTCATATATTTGATAATCTTTTTTTTCAATTTTTGCTTTCAGGAATGAGGACTCGTCAACCTTGACATCTATAGATTCAACAATTTTCCTCAGTCTAAAATTATAACATTTATAAGCCTTTCTTGAACATGAATATCCAACAAATATTCCTTCATCAGTTCTAGAATCCAATTTACCCAAATTTTTGTCAATTATTTTAATATAACACTTACTCCCAAAAATTCTAAAGTGTTGTATACTAGCCGATCTACCTTTCCATATATGATAAGGTGTTTTATCATTATTATTTCTTAGCAAGACTATATTCAAAATGTGTACATCAGTATGAACTGCTTGAGGAAAAATCATATTACTCAACCTAGACTCATTTAACATTGTTATTTCCATATCCATAACAATTCTATTTTTCCTTTCAACAACACCATTTTTTTGGGGTGTTTCTGTAACATAGAAATGTATTTTAATACCATTTTCATCACAGTAATTGTTGAATTCATTTGACACAAACTCTCGCCCATTGTCTGACCTTAAACACTTAATCTTCATATCAATTTCATTTTTAGTCAATTCTTTGAAAACTTGAAAACAATTAAATGCTTCAGACTTCTTTTTTCCGTAAAAATACCCCAAGTTATTCGAGTGAAATCATCCACAAATAACAAAAAGTACCTTTCACCATTTAATCCTGTTGCCCTCATGGATCCAAAAATATCAGTATGTATTATTTCCAAAGGATTTGTTGTAGAATATTCCTTTGTTTTAAACTTGACTCTAGTTTGTTTACCATGTTGACATTGCTTGTTGACTTACACTTAATAGGTTATGTTCCATGTCTTCAATCAATAAAAAATTTCAGCCATTATTTTTTTATTGTTTATGGCAGTTTCTTTCTATATGCCCAAAATTATTGCATTTGTAACATTAAAGTTCAATATTTAAGACATCAAAACTATTGTATGAATTGATCACAATGTTTTGAGTTTGTCTTCCATACTTAAATCTAGAGATATCATAGTTGTTCCATGAAATTTTGTTTCTTAACAAGCCATTACAGAAAACTGCTTTATGTCCATACTTATGGAGAAAAAAAACAATATCCATCAAATCTATTTTGATACCTGTCATAAATTATTCTTTGAACTATTGAAACATGATTTCTTTCTTGCTTTGCTGATCCAATCTGCATACTAGTATTCTTTTTCCCTGTTCCTCCTTTCTCAAGATTTGTGCTTGGACTTGCATTAGTAGCCTCCGTTTCATACCCTATTCCAGTTTTTTCATTAGTATATTTTTGACAACTAATAATATGATTTAGAATTTTTGAACTACTATTCATGTTATTTTCTTGCAACTTTTTTCTTAAAGAAACAACTTCAATCTTCAGACATTCATTGTTTTTATCTTTCTCTATAAGAAATTTTTTTAATTCTTCTTCAATTAATCTAGCTTCTTTTATTTTAACTTTTAAATCAACTATCATTTTCCCAGTGATTTCTATCAATTTACTAGATTCATGTAAGTCATATTCAAGTTTCTTTATTTATTCTTTAAGAGACTTATATTCCCTTCTTGTCTTTCGAAGTTCAATCAGTGCACTTACAAGTTATGATTCTATATCAACTTCAGCTTCTTCTTCTTCAATAAGTTTATAAATATAAATCCATAAATAGTATAATGTCAGAGCTTTCATAACTTCCATCTATATCTAACAAATCACTATCATTTTTTATGAATAGACTCTTCTTTTTATAAGAATTTCTTTGAAATGGTTTCTTGTATTTTTTCTTGTATTCTTTAGTCTTTCTATTACTTTCTTCTTCACCATCAGAATGTTTATTGAAAGGACACTTGGAAGCAAAATGTCATATTTACTACAATCAAAGCATTTGAGGGGAATTTTACCTTTGTACTTTCCTTACAATCAAAGCTAATCATTTCTCAGTCTTGAGATGAGGCGTCAATATTTAGTAGAGGAAGTCAATATTTAGCATTGTCAATGCTAACCATTTCTCAGTTCTGAGATGAGGCATCAAAATTTAACAGAAGAACTTTGGTCTTAATTTTGATATCTTAAAAATGTTGGAATTATAAGACTGCAAAGGAACTGGCTTAAAAAACGTTGGACGACTGTAGAAAACCACTTTGGTCAATAGCTTAAATCGTTACCATCATAAGAAACATTCTGATAGCTTATCTTTAAGCAACATGTTAATATAAATATATGTTTACCTTAATGACAAACATCATTCAACTGACCAACCAACAAAATCCATGTTACATTAATGAAACTCATTCAGCTAACCAACCAAAAAACTCCATGTTATATTAATGAAACTCATTCAACTTACCAACATTATTCTCCAGTTTGAATGATTTTTTTGTGCCACTTGATTTTTTCTTTTCCTCAAACTTTGGAGAGGGTAGGTGTATGCCATTGTGGGTCCATTTCTTTGTCATTTTTGAAGTATTGTTTGGATATCCTTTAGTTGAATACTTTCCTCCTGTTGATTTTTCATATTGTATTAGTGCCATGAATAATACGTCCCTTGGCTTATCACTATTGTCTTTATCTTCTGAAACATTTTCTTCCTCAGTGTACAGACTTTTCTTTTGCCTCTGAAAGTTCTTTTTATCCACAACTTTGTTATGCTGATGTTTGCTTCTTCATTGTTGATAATCTGAATTTTATTTTCTTTCACTATCTTGAATTTATTCATATGGATATTTTGAAGCGAAATTTCCAACCCTCCCACATTTAAAGCACTTAAATTGTAACTTTCCTTTGTACTTACCTTCTCCTCTTTTCATTTTTCTCACAAAGTTAGTTTCTTCTTCGTCTGAGAAGACACTTATGTTCTTGCATTCATTTTTGTTGTATTTTGGTTTACCTATGGATTTAAACAAAACTTCCTTCCTAGACACATTCTTAGGTGTTGTTCTCATCTCATAGGTTGTGAGAGTTCCATATAGTTCATCCTTGGTTGGATTGTCCAAGTCATATTTGTATTCTAAAATTGACACTTTTGAATTGAATTATGTAAGAAGGGTTCTCATGATCTTTTCTACAAATGAATTTTCTTCAATCATTTGCTCAAGTCCCACTATAGAGTTTACTATATCATCCACTCTTAGGAAGTATGTAGCAACATCTTCCTCCTTCATCTTGAGTGTTTGGAATTTTGATGAGAATGTTTGCAATTTGGCCTTCTTGACTTTGGCATAACCTTCATAAATACTCTTTAACTTGTCCCAAAAATATTTTGTTGTGGTGCATTGCATTAATTTGGTAAACTAGGCATCAACTAACCCACACATAATGACATTCTTTTCTCACTCATTCCATTCATATTGTCTTATATTTTCAAGGTCAACTGACATTGTTCTGGAGGTTGTGTGCTCGTTGTTTTCTTCTGACTCATATGTAGATTTCAGGAACTCACATCCATAATCCACTGGTTTCCAAACATCCATAGAAAGTGACTGCAAATAAACTTTCATTCATATTTTCTAGAATGCATAGTTGGAGCCATCAAATATTGGAGCCTTGTTGGTGAAAAGACTCTCTTTCTTATCGATATTTATGTTGGATCCTTGTTCTATATGTTAGTATGTTACTAACTTGACACTCGCTCTTATACCAATTGTTGGATTTATATTATTACTTGGGGGGGTTTAATCAATAATAGCGCATATATGTATTTTATTTATCTATAACAAATTTCCACCAATTAAAAACTTTAAGTAGCAATAATACCAAACACAATAGTGCACAAATATCTGTGAATAATTGTATGTTTATAAATATATGTGTATAATTACATCAGTGGGAGATTGAAATTTCTAAACATGAGCAGCCACTCATTTTAGGTTTTGACCTGATCCCCAACTACAATCTATCGATTACTGACACCGACCTGTAATAACTTCAATATGCACGAGCACCAACTCACGAACTTTTGTTATAGCGGATTTCACTACTCTAGGTGAATCACACTTTGTATGGCCTTCCCCTGTCCCACTGCAGACTCCTTAGACCCTATGGACCACTTTTTGTCCTTTGATGTTTCCTTGATCATCCCTAAAAACACATGAAAAATGCTATACGCGGCTTTTAACCCTATAAGCATGTACATACACAGGTTTGACCACTAAAACTGCGTACATCCCGATGTGTGTATAATCCAAATCCTTTTGGAGTTTTCCTTGACATGGATCCGACTCAATTGACTCCTGGCCTTCCCTATTCCTTGAGATCGCTTGGTTTCGACCTTTCATTACCCCTTTGAAAAGCTATATAAGGAACCCCTTGGTACATTGAAGGCATAAGAGAGAATTGAGAGAAAGGAAACTATAGTCCATTGTTTTCGAAACTAATGCTTGAGTTTGCATCCCTTTGTCCCTTGGAGCACTTTTGTGTTCTTCCCAAGCTTGCCTTTTACTTGTGAGCTTGCTATCGAGAGATGGAGGATTGAAGTGGTGGAGGCCCAAGTGGGGGATTCAGTTTCTCCGGTTCGTAGACATGCCGTCAGAGGTTGTATCTTGTAATCTCTGATTTATATTAATAGAAATATCTTTTCCTGTCCAATGATGTGTATTTGAATGAATATTTTATCCATGGGATTATGTCAAATGTTTTTACATTATTTATTATATATGCTAGAATAGATCTAACACCATGATATATAGAATGCTTGTATTTTTTACTTGTTTTTGAGGAAGTAATATAGCAATTCAAGCTGAAGATTGGAAAGATCAACGGGGATCTACTTCAACCGTCCGGAATAAGGTACGAGGTCTGATCCTTTAGTGTTAGACATTTTATTTCTATTGCATATTGGGAAATATTGATTTTTGGAGTCAAGCTATCTATTGTGGTACCCCAAGCCATAGGAATTTCTCTCCATAACAGAATTGGTGACTCCGCTGGGGAGTTCCTAGTAGTTGTCCTTTGGGGGTTGTTTTCTCAGCATTCAATGACTTTGAATTGCTCTCCCTCTCTTGTTTCTGTGTCGGTTCTGGGGGCATGTATGCCTGGTAGAGTCTGATTGGTGTGAAATTTGTCTCAGCCTGTCTATTTTCCTTTATTTTATGCACCTTTTCTTCCTATACGTGGGTTTTTGATTTACAGTCGCGTATACAGGCGGTTTTATCTGCTATTTCCGCGTATACATGCGGGTTTACTGCGAACAGTCACGTATACCTTTGGTTTTGGATTTTTGTGGAAGATAATTGGTTGCTGGGTGAATTCTAATATTTGCTGAGTCTCCTTTGGCACTGCCTGAGTTTTTTTTGACCTCTGTTCCTGACCAGAAATGTTTTTTTTAGCCTAATTTTTTTTTAGGAAAGTTCTTGTCATGACATTTTCGATTTTTTGTTTGAGATTAGTGCATTAGAGTTCTTTTACCTTAGTGCTTTGCTGGAGTGCTGTTTGCGTGTGCTGTCAGAGTCTAGGGGTGGTAGAATCATTCTTTTGCTTTTTGTATCTCTTTTATTTTCAAAAAATCCAAAAACATTTGCTTATCATCATGCATTTCATTTTGCACTTTGCATTGTACTTGCATTAGATAGATTTGCTTTGGAGTACTAGTTAGGACTTCATATAGGAAATTTGCATTCATCATTTGAAGAAGAATTGTGCATTTCACGTAGTAGCATACCCTTTTTTCATGGACACAATGCATTTGCATTGATTGTTAGGTGTGCATTTTACTTCCTATTGCGTCATAACACCACTAGTTGCACGACCATATCCTATTTTTGAGTAATAAAGCCAACTAAAATCAACGCTAAATAAAATGAATTACACTCTTTTCTTTTTTAGGGTGCACCAACAAGCTTAGGTTTTAGGATCTTGGAATAGTTCATTGTAAGTTAATTCTCCAAGATCACTAAACAACAACATCTAGGTGTCTGTCCAGGTGAGTGTGTGAAATCCTTGGTATAACCAGTGTTCTCAGGATCCTCCTCTCAAAAGGGAGTTAAGCATGAGGTAGTGTGAGTGGTTATTGATTGGGATGACCCCTAGTCATAACTGAGTAGCACCAGAGATATGTCCAGGATTGTATTTGTATCTGGGGGCTCTTTCGAGAGTTTCGGGCTTTGCTACCCTGCCCATACGGTCAATCCTGCCTGCGACTGTCCGCCTGAGCATTGAGTATATTGAGGTGACCTTAGTGGCCTTACCTAGGATATCAAGGGGGTACTTGTAGAGGTTATTCTGTAGGTGTCCCGTCCAGGTTGGGGTCGGACAACACAGTCGCTTTACGCGTTGAAGCTGAGGGCCACAATAATTGGTTACGTACCTCTGCTTGTTGTGTATGGGAGTCTCAAGCCTCTCCTAGGCGAGACATACCTGCTTCATTCGGGAGCTCACTTATCCATCCCTTGTTTTCTTGCATTTGGCTTTAGATTTTATTAGTGATTGCTTTGTGCACACTAGTTGGCCTAGGGTTTACGTAAATAGAGAGTCTTTTCCATTTTTTGAGTCATTTTGGATTCGAGTGCGGTTCCGTACCATTCTCATCGTTTAGCAGGACTTTCGCCTTCTACTTCTCCTCCTCCTTTGGGAGAGAGACCTAGACAGTCCAGGCGGACTATGTCACACATTCATTCACACACCATGGGGGATTCTTCAGAAGGTATTCCTGAACCACCTCCTCCCATTCGTGTAGACGATGGGGAATTTACACGTACTTATGATCCGTCACTCGAATTAGCCGAGTTAGGTCCTATGATTTTTGAGATAGGAGCCATACATGATAGACATACTCACTCTAGGTCGGATTCCCCATTGACACGTTACCGGTATGGCATGCCGGAGGACGCCGAGACTTGTTTTGAACCCGCCACTACTAGCTACGGTAGTTATGCTATGTCTGGTTTCCGTATACACAATTTGACATTTCATGTCGAATCCGATTTTGAGCCTAACACTATGCCTGGGGGCACTCTCATTCCTTACCATGCGGAGAGGTTTGGGAGCACTAGTCACATTGCACCTTCCATCCCAGTGGTGGAAGCTACATCATATCTCCCTCCTATGTCTAGGGTTAGCGATCCGATTAGGATACCAGATCTGAGATGAGTGACGATATGTAGTAATACATATCTTATTACTCAGATTCCTTCGTCCTTGACCCCTAGTTCTTCAAATGTACATCCTCCACCTTATTCACGTGGTCCTTCGAGCCGATATATGGCTACGAGTCAGGTCCGTACTGCGGTTACTAGACCAATTGTGTCTCAAGTCCACATGCCACTCTCTACATCGAGAGGCTATGTTCATGCTTCTAGAGGTCATCTTGCTACTTCCGAGGCATATATCCCTACTTCCAGATCGTATCTTCCTACCTACGGAGTGTCTCATGGGGCATCGCATGCGATGACCTATGGACCTTGTTATGGGACACAGTATGGACAGGTTTCTTCACCTTATGGAGGCGGGTATCAACAACCTGCTTACTCTCCTAATTACGGCTTTGTATCTCCTACTAGCCAAGTTCCACCATACTATGGTACTTCCACGCCACCCTATACGGGTCAGACAGGAGGATGACACTATGGCCAAGGCCATGGTGGTCATCAACCCTATATGAACCAGGGACCGGTCCATCGACCTCATCATCCTAGGCTCCCTTTCCTTGCGACGCTTAATCTTCCTGACTTATCGAGACTTATGAATGATCATGTGGCTCATGACCTGGCTTGGCTAGCTGTCCCTACCAAGCTTCCTTCGGACATACCTAAGTTCGAAGGAAAACCGGGAGAGGATCCGAGCGAACACGTTACTACGTTTCACCTTCGGTGCTCTTTGAATTCATTACATCAGGACTCAGTTCGTTTATGACTATTTCAACGCACCCTCACAAGGCCTGCTGCGAAATGGTATATAGAGTTACCTAGGGGCACTTTTATTTTGTTCGATGACCTTGCGATGAATTTCCTTAATCACTTCCAGCTACCAGTGCGCTATGATGTCGGTACTGAACTCTTGTTGACATTTCGGCAAGAGAAAGCCACCCATATTTCTAATCATATTCAAGAGTGGCGTAGATGGAAGAGATTAATTAAAGCTTTTATACCGCCGGAATTCCTTCTCAAGTGGTTCCTCAAGTCGTTATTGCCATACATAGCGAAGGATGTTTCCACATTCAGAGTGCAGAATGAGGAACAAGCGATATTTAGGGTGCAGGAACTGGACTTGATCTATGCTCAGTCTGGTTTGTTGTATGAGATTATTCCCAACGCTCCTCGTTCCAGTTTTGATCCCAAAGTGAAACCTGGACCACATGTCGATAGAATTGTGGGTTGTGCAAGTGCGAAACCTACAGATTCGGTTGCAAAACAAGCTAGTAAATTGTCAATCAACCAATCTGCCTCAGGACAAGCTACGGCTTCATCTCAACCTGCCCAAACGATGAATGTACTTTCTGTCTAATCGTCAGACCAGAAGGGAAACCAGCAGCCCGGACGGAATAGAAAAAAGGGTAAAAATAATAATTGAAAGGGTGGGAATAAGAATGAGAATGCTAACAATAATGACAAGAATGGTAGAAATGATAGGGGGGACAACCAAGCGAAACATAAGGTTAAATTCCCTTGCAAGCTTTGTAAGGAAGATCACCTCACTTACTTGTGCCCTCAGATTGATGAAGCTTCAAGATTCTTAGCACAAGGCCCAGCTGTGCTAACTAACCCTTTACCACATAATCAGAATATGAACTCGAAGGCCCATGACTAGTCTAGTGATGATGATCCACCAGAAGGTAGTGGTCGTGGGTGCATTAACATGGTCCATGCTGCAAAAATTGTGACTCGTGCGAAAGATTATGGTTCATCACAACCCAGCCCAGGCAAAGAGCCTGATCCACCAGGATCCCCTTTGCGCATTGAGAAACCTGCGGATAAACATGAGGCTGCACCTCGCATTCCTAAGGGATTCCTTAAGCGTTCGGGGCATAATCCAAATGCCTAAGCCGCCCAGAATTATTCAGTGGTCAAGGATTTGGGCCATACTCCTTGTGCGATGTCTACATTGGAAGTGCTTCAGAGTTGTCCTTCGCAAAGGAAGGCGTTGCTTTCTGCCCTTGGTGTGAATGATGATGATTCTTCCTCTGTGATCAAATTTGAAACCGCAGGACATCAGCATTGCTTGCCCTACTATGTGTCTCTTTTGGTGCACGTAGAATGTCTTGGTATGAACGTCAAACATACTGTGATTGACGAGGGCGCTGCTAATTCTGTGATGTGTTTGGCCTATTGGAAGGGTCTCGGTTCTCCTGAGCTGTCTAAATCAGTGACTATGTTAACTGCTTTCGATGGGAGATCTTTTAGGCCACACGAAATCCTTCCTTCCCTTAAATTCCATTTAGGGGGAAAGACCGTTGCGATAGAGGTTGAGGTGGTTGATGCGTCCCTTGACTATAATCTCCTGCTGGGTAGGAAATGGATGTACAGTATGCAAGCCGTTGCATCTTCCCTATTTCGCGTTGTATGCTTTCCACATAATGGGAAGATTGTAACAATTGATCAGATGACATTTAAGAATCAGTCTGTTACCGCATCTTCAGGAGCTTCGATCTCGATCGTTGAGCATTCTCAGCCGGCAACTGGGAGCATGGGTGTAGGCATGTATCCATCCCTCATGGGAAGCTTTAGTTGTCCTGCACCAATCCTCATGATAGGATCTAGTTTCGATGAGGCTTCGAATTCTACGATATTGGTGTCTTTTCACACAAGTCATATGGAAGATCCTTGGATTCTTCCTTCACCGAGTACTTCGAGTGAGCCTGTTGAGATGAGCGTGCCTTTTCCTGCAGCCATGATAGCTTATCAAGCTAATCTTAAGAGTGTTGCAGAGCCTCGTTCTTCCTCTTCATGGACAGAGGAGGAAGACCCCTATGTGTTGCCGGCATGGGAAGTATAGTCTTCTCATGCCCACAAATGCCTTGATACGGTTTTCCCTTCAATGAAGCGATTATTGAGGCTATGTCGAAAGTTGAGCCACCATGGGAGGAACTTCATCATAGATCATACTTCCTTCCAGCGCTTGACCATTTGGAGCATGAGGATTATAGGGATATTCTTAGTCAGAAATTTGGTAGTCCTATGGTTCCATTAAGCTCTCTTGGTCCGATGGCTGATGGAAACATGGCAAACATATCGTCAATGATTCCTATCAACATTTCTTGCAATCCTGGCACAATAAAGAATGTCTATATTGGGGTAGATTGTTCCCATGCTGAGATTCTGGAATATACCGAGCTATTCAAGGAATTCCGTGATATTTTTGCTTGGTATTATGATGAGATGCCAGGTATTGACCCTCAAATTGTCGAACATGAGATTAAGACTTACCCCAATGCTAAGCCTATTCGACAACGTTTACACGCCGTGAATCCTAGGAAAGCACCCGCCATTAAGGTAAGGATAGAGAAGCTGTTGAAAGTCGGTTTCATCTATCCCATTCCCTTAACAGAGTGGGTTTCAAACCCCGTTCCAGTGGATAAGAAGTAGGGAGCAATCCGCATATGCACTGATTTCCGCGATTTGAATCATGCCTGTCCTAAGGATAACTTCCCCACACCATTTATAGATCAAATTTTGGATGAGTGTGCGGGGAGCGAAGTGTTCTCCTTTATGGACGGCTTTTCCGGGTATAATCAGATACAAATTAAACTTGAGGACCAACACAAGACTGCATTTATTTGTCCTTGGGGAACATTCGCATATTGGAAAATTCCTTTCGGCCTTAAAAACGCTGGAGATACATTTCAGTGGGCGATGACCTTGATCTTCCACGATCTCAAGTCTATTATTGAAGTATTTTTGGATGATCTCGCTGCTCATTCTCATATGAGAATGCGTCATACCTATCACTTGAGATTGGTATTCGAAAGATGCCGACACTATTTAGTTAGATTAAATCTTCATAAGTGCATCTTTTGTGTGAAATCAGGTCGTTTGTTAGGATTCATCGTTTCGAAAGAGGCTATAAGAGTCAACCCTTTGAAGGTTGAGGCAATACTTCAGTTGTCTCCCCCAAATAATATTCGTCATCTTCAGTGTTTACAAGGCATGGAAAACTTCTTACGAAGATTTGTTGTCAAATTTGCCAATTTGACTAGAGGCTTTATGCATCTCTTGAAGAAGGACACCCCCTTTTATTGGGATGAGCGAGCCCAGGAGTCCTTCGATGCACTCAAGCGAGCCCTAGCATCGGTCTCGATGATTATTCCTCCAAATTATAGCCGCGATTTCTTATTATATGTGGCCACGTCCTTAGAGACGATTGGTATGGTATTGGTTCAGGAGGATGAGGAGCTCCAAGACCATGTCATATATTATCTGAGCCAAAACCTTATTGACGTAGAGATTCGTTATTCTCATGTTGAGAAGCTTGCTTTAGCTACCGTACATGCAGTTCAGCGTTTGAGACATTATATTCTCCTTCGACAGACCTTGGGTGTGGTCCACGTCAATCCATTTCAATTCTTCCTCACATGAAGGATGATTGGGGGAAAGTATAATAAATGGATTGTCATTCTGCAAGAATTTGATCTCGAGTTTGTTTCGACAAAATCGAAGAAGTCTTTAGTCTTTGCAGAGCTCATATCGGATTTTCCGAGTGAGACCGAGGAGTTGGTATGTGAAGATACGTTTGTTGATGAACACATCTTCTTAATATCTACGTTGGACCCATGGTGTGGGGATATCATAGTATATCTACAAACACAGAGGACCCCTACACACCTCTGACGAGATGAACAATGACGATTACATCACGTATCTAAGAACTACCTTATAGTGGACAGTAATTTGTACCGCTGTGGGGTAGATTCCATTTTACGACATTGTTTAACTCATGATGAGGCTGAGGTTGTGCTAAATGATTGCCACAGAGGGGCATGTGGTGGTCATTTATCTGGGCTTTCTACAGCTCAAAAGATTTTGAGAGCGGGTTATTTTTGGCTGTAGATATTTAAAGATTGTGTTGATGCGGTCAAGAGGTGCCACCCTTGCTAGGTTTTTGCACATAATATGCGCTCGAAACCTACCCCGTTACATCCCATTATCACAGCCGGACCCTTCACTAAGTGGGGGCTCGATTTTATGGATTGCAACCTAGCTTCGGCTAGGGGGCACCATCACATTATAGTGGCTGTTGATTACTTCACGAAATGGGCTGAGGCTATGCCTACAGTAAAATCCGACGGTGAGACAGGCGCTCACTTTGTATTCAACCAAATCATTACTCGGTTCGGGATTCCGAAAGAGCTTGTCACTGACCATGGCTCGCACTTTCAGAACTGTATGATGGAAGAGTTGGCATCCAAGTTAGGGTATAAGCAAGAGAACTCCTCTTCTTACTACCCCCAAGTGAATGGACATGTAGAGGCAGTGAATAAATCACTCAAATCCATTCTCCAACGAACCATCGCACAAATCAAGATGAATTGGCACATTATGTTATATCCTGCTTTGTGGGCATATCGAACCGTGGTTAAGACTGCCACTATTTTTTCTCCATATCAGCTTGTACATGGAGTGGAGTCGATATTGCTGGTTGAATGCGAGATTCCTTCATTGAAGCTAGCTGTGGAACTCTTACCAGACACTTCACCCTTGGAGGAGCATTTGGTTCACCTCGAGCAACTCGATGAGTAGCGTCGGGATGCCTTGGTGGCTCTAGAGGTTAATAAGCGTCACGTTAAGGTCCAGTACGATAGATCTATCCATCCAAGAGTGTTTAGTGAAGGAGACTTGGTCCTTTTGTGGGATCAACCGAAAGAACCCTTGGGGGCAGGGAAATTTAATCCTATGTGGCATGGTCCTTACGTGGTAAAGCGTGTGTTAGAGAAGGGTGCCTATGAGTTAGTGGATTACGAAGGAACAGCTTTGGCGAAGCCTAGAAATGGGCTCTATCTCAAAAAATACTATGCATAATCTTTAGCCAAGGATGCTTGTTGTATATTATTGTACAGCTTTGCATAGTTAGGTCTTTTCCTTATCATGATCAGGTTTGTGATTAGTTTCCGTTTCTTTTGGCAGATGTCAATGGAATCTTCCACCTACATAGGATTCATGGATGGTGCAAGCCGTCACACTCAGCACTCAGCCTCAGCTGCTTGGGTGATTTATACTCCTATGGGTCAGGTACTGTCTTCACGAGGTGTATGTCTATGGCCATCTTCCAACAATGTTACTGAATATAGCGCCGTTATTGAGCTTCTATGGGATGCCATTTTGCATGGCGTTCTATCTCTTGAGGTACATCTTGATTCGGAGTTAGTAGTGTCACAGCTCAATGGTTTGTACCATGTTAGAGATCCGACATTATTGAGAAGATTCTTACGTGTGATATTGTTAGAACGACAATTTGACCATATAACATATATACACATTCCAAGAAATAATAATCAAGTTGCTGACTCATATTGTTAGAACTACGTGTTAGATTGGAATTTGTTTCATTCATAATAAATTAATCGCAAGCACAATTTTTACACATGTAAATAAATAAACTGATCACCATAAAAAAAATTATACACATCAAAAATTTGATAATACATAGTGTCATGATACAAAATTGGGGCTTTTTAAGCCACCATCATATAATACACGATAGTACAAAATGAATACACTCCCAGGTGTCTAATCCTGTGGAGAAGGAGGAGGGTTGTGATCATGGAACATCACTACGACTCTAGCTAGCTGTCAAAATAAACACACCCATGCACGTGATACACCTACCACCTACCGCTGCATGGCCTCAGGAAAGTCCTTGGCTTGAGCCATGGGAACTCTATGAGTCAGTCTCACAAAGTTGGTATGAATGCTCTGGAGCGTTCGCTCCGCATCCACACCCATGATGTCATCTCCTCTTCCCCTTTGTTTATGATGAGGGAATCCCTCTGGCCGTCGTGGTCCCACATCTGCACACAAATGGTAGATGTCACTATGTTTTTTTGTGCAAAAACATGTTTTTTTGCTTCCATAAAATCAAGAAAATACAAAAAAAAAATTAAATAACTCAAAAAATTTAAAAAAGAGTGAGGGTCGAGATTCGTTACCTATATTGCCATATGTCGATCCTGGTGGCAATGGCATGTCCGGATCCCCCCAGAAATCTATCCCTGCATAGGGGTAGTCATCAATGGAAACTATCTGTCATCACCACCAGGGAAAGAAGTCAGCTGGATATGGGTTGGCCAACCTACCACCCCCCAGTCTGTGCATCGTATCTTCCCAACGCCGTTGGGCCGGATCTCGAACCTCGTGGAGAGGAACATCCACTCTAGGGCTCAATCCTGGAACATGCTCGAAGAAAAATGTGCTCAGAATATTGCTGAACTTGAATTTTCATACCCTTCCTGCCTTACACTCACTGAGCTGGTGTTTCATGTTGCTCAGTAGTGTCGTACTCTAGTCATAAACTGTGGGTCTCATGCACTCCACTGCATAGAACATCAGAGGCCGCGAGGCCTGGTGGAGTGATGCTAAGCCTGCTATCCTTCCTAGTGTCAGTAATATGGCCTTTAGGCCCAGCACCTGTATAGCATTGGTAGGGACTTGAATCCCCACCTTCTCAGTGTCTGGGAAACAGTACACGGCTATGTACTCATTGATAGTCAGGCCACCCCTTGGCCCACCTCAGGAACGAAGGTTCACCACCTCCCCTCGTCTAGAAAAACTAGTGATAAAGTATATGTCCTCCACCTCTATAGTGAGGGACATCCCATCAATATGGAAGGACTCTAAGTCTGGATCCCAGTAGTCTACCAGCATCTGTAGCAGTCTTGGTTTGGCCCTCAAACCACCAAGACACCAAAACATGTAGAGTCCACATGCACGAAGAGCTTGTTGAGCCATTAATTCGGCCCTTACTGCTTCCTCTACTTCACCATGCTCACGCTCTCTCCATTCTAGCACCATCCTACAAAAGAAATTTAAAATTATCCATTAGTTTAGTTGAAAACCTTATGCGCGGCCTCATACGCGACTGTACGCAGATTTTAGGCCATTTTCCACGTATAGCCATCCCTATACACGGAAAAAACCTTGATATCCGCGTGGGCCACAACACTCACTTTGGGATGGCTTAAAAACTTCATTTAACCATGAAAATCTATAAAAATTATATCAAAATGCAAGAGGAGAGCATGAGTAAATACCTGGAAGAAACGGTTTTGAATTTCACCGGCTGGATCTCCTGGAATTTGCAGTTGAAAATCAGAGCTCAAATGGGTAAAAGTTTCAAATGATTTATATTTTTTACTATTTATAGAAAAATTTTCAAATATTTGAAAATTTTTACCCCCTTTCCTATAGTTTTGACATTTTCTAACCATTTTGGACCGTTTTTGACATAATTGGTGTTGTAGAAGACCTTTTTCAGTGTCGTTTCAGCCGTTGGATTGACCCATTCGTGGCGATCTCAGGTATCATGACTAAACTGGCATTAAGGTTAGGTTTCACCACCATTTGCATTTTTCATGACCTTGTGACCATATCACCATGACCTTAGGTACGAACCCACTCTATTATGTCACAAAACCTTCTTGTTGCTTTAGAAGTGGCATGATACGAGTGGTAGAGATTCACCTTACATGGGTACCCTAGTTAGCGCCTTATTTGCATTTGGTGCCCATGCCGATGGTTTCTCCTTTACGGTGTGGGATTCCATTGTATAGTACTGCCATGACATTTCACAAGAGCCTCATAATCATCTTGATCTTATGCTGGCCTATTTCCCTCAGGACTCCCTCATGTCAAGTTGTGAATGCATTATCATGAGCTTTGCCTACCTTATTGAGCTTTATGCCAGCTCCCTTGACATTGCGTTTCAGCCATATAGCCCGAGCTTGTCTCATGTCTAGCCATGCAGAGCCATTTTTTATATCCTTCGCAGCTTGATTCCCTTTTTACCAGGAGGGGATTTTCCCCCGAGTGTTGATATCCTACACATGTATCCTTGCATTGAGCATAGGTATGCTCCACTGCTTGGAACTAGTTTGTTTGCCTTTATGACACTCGTCTCCTCCTAGTTTGTAACTATAAATCTAGTTTATTCTTTTTTCAAGCTTTTCAAATAACTGAAAAAGTCCAAAAAAATAAAAAAAACCAAAAAGCCAAACAAGGAAAGATGTTATATTTGGCAGCTGTTGAGTCGTGTCACCTTTGAACAGAGAACTGTATATCACATCCATTGGTTGGGTTATAGTTTAACTTTAGGAGCTGTACTCGTTTATCTGAGTTTATCTCCATCGACTGGTTAAGCTTCCAGTCACTATGGAGCCTCTGTTGATGCCTCCTGTGTCGCAGAGATTTCCCAGTTTGTATATCGAGTCTATGCTGCCTTTATTTATTCACCATATGTCGTTATGCTCTTGTTTGAAGGAAGTTGAAACCTGAGTCGGCCATTCCTCAGTTATCTTGACTTTGCATGTCGGCCATTCCTGGTACCATTACTGGTTTGTGCACTTTATGATCGAGTCCTTCCACATTATACAGCTTTGCTGAGTACCTCATGTTGGATGATGGGGGATGCCTTAATTCCCTCCTTCCAACGGATTTCATCCCA
>LPNX010774433.1:223056-273553 GCA_001517045.1 Pseudotsuga menziesii
CAACTCTCATGACTTGATTCCAGTATATGTCAGACATTTCCAACCACTATGGAGATCTTGATCTATTATATATCTTCAGCCATTTTGGAGATCATGGTCCTTTGTATATCTTGATCATGGAGATTATGATCTATGTATAATGTACGTGGCGATGACCACATATGTGATATCATGTATCATTCCTATTCATGGCCATTGTACTCTTATGTATCCGAGACTGCTATATGTATTTGCAGTTATATGTAGAGTTGTATTATTGCACTATGTTGATTGGGTGGTTGGTCTTCCATTTGGGATCCTTCATCACTCCACTTCTGGGATGGACTTATAATGTATTACGGCCATCGTATGACCCCTCTGACCTCAGACATTAGGGGGCATCTGTTATAGTGGATTTCACCACTCTAGTTGAATCACACCTTGTATGGCCTTCCCCTATCCCACTGCAGACTCCTTAGACCCTATGGACCACTTTTTGTCCTTTGATGTTTCCTTGATCATCCCTAAAAACACATGAAAAATGCTATACGCGACTTTTAACCTTATAAGCACGTACATACGTGGGTTTGACCACTGAAACCACGTACATCGGGATGTGTGTATAATCCAAATCCTTTTGGAGTTTTCCTTGACATGGATTTGACTCATTTGACTCCTGGACTTCCCTATGCCTTGAGATCGCTCGGATTTGACCTTTCATTACCCCTTTGAAAATCTATATAAGGAACCCCTTGGTACATTGAAGGCATAAGAGAGAATTGAGAGCAACAAAACTATAGTCCATTGTTGCCGAAACTTATGCTTGAGTATGCATCGCTTTGTCCCTTGGAGCACTTTTGTGTTTTTCCCAAGCTTGCCTTTTACTTGTGAGCTTGCTATCGAGATATGGAGGATTGAAGTGGTGGAGGCCCAAGTGGGGGATTTAGTTTCTCCGGTTCACAGACGTGCCGTCAGAGGTTGTATCTTGTAGTCTTTGATTTATATTAATAGAAATATCTTTTCATGTCCAATGATGTGTATTTGAATGAATATTTTATCCATGGGATTATGTCAAATGTTTTTACATTATTGATTATATATGCTAGAATAGATCTAACACCATGATATATAGAATGCTTGTATTGTTTACTTGTTGTTGAGGAAGTAATATAGCAATTCAAGCTGAAGATTGGAAATCTCAACGGGGATCTACTTCAACCGTTCGGAATAAGGTACGAGGTCTGATCCTTTAGTGTTAGACATTTTATTTCTATTGCATAATGGGAAAGATTGATTTCTGGAGTCAAGCTGTCTGTTGTGGTACCCCAAGCCATAGGAATTTCTCTCTGTAACAACTTCAAGCACCAACCTGAACAGGTATGTGTTTGACTGTGCAAACTATAACTTGTGTCTTCAAGATCTGGCTTATGGATAACTGCACTCTCTGGTACTGGAAGCACCAAATTCTATTTTTATTCTCTAGCTATTCTATTTGGTTGGCCCATTATTTGGAATCTATCACAATCCTGAACATATTTCTTTACATCCCTGAAAACTGTTGGCCAAAAATATCCCATCCATAATACCTTATGACCAGTTTTATTGTCAGCAAAATGTTCCCCATAGGGCTCATCATGGAAAGCCTTTAAGATACTAAAAATTTCATCCTCCCTTACACATCTTATGATTTCCAAATCAGAACCTGTGTAGAAAATATGCCCATCTATCCAACAGTACCTAGCACTAGGTTGTATAATTTTTCTTTTCTCTCCTTTGGATAAATGTGTTGGAAGCTTTCCTACAACCAAATAGTTAGCAACATCTGCGTACCAAGGGGAATGAGTAGAAACTACAAACAAATGTTCATCAGGGAAGGAATATTTGACTGGTAAATTGTCAACATTGTTACTAAGTCGAAATAAAAAGTGAGAAACAACGTTTTCCCTCCCAGGTTTGTCAATAATTGTAATGTCAAATTCATGTAACAATAACAACCATCTAGTTACTCTAGCATTAGTGATAGTTTTGTTCATTAAGTACTTAATGGCTGAAATGTCAATGTGCACAAAAGTGGGGTATCCAGTAAAATAGTGCCTAAATTTATTGATGGAATCAACAATGGCGAGGAATTCCTTTTCTGACAGTGTAGTTGAGTTCAGCAAGGGCCAATTGTTTACTGATATAATAAATTGCATATGGGGCATGACCTTCCTACTGTCCCAATACTGCTCCAATAGAAGTATCAGAAGCATCTGAGAAGATGTGGAAAGGAATAAACCAATTGGGCCCTCGTAAGATAGGGGATGTAGATAGCCTTTTCTTAATTTTAGTGAATGTTGTTTGGCATGCATCATTCCAATCAAACTGTACATCCTTCATCTGCAGAGTGAATAAAGGAGAGGCTAGCTTGGAAAAGTTTTCTATAAATATTATGTAGTAACCAACATGCCCTAAGAAGCTACGTACCTCTTTTTGTGTTCCAGGAGTGGGTATGTTTTCAATTACCCTGATTTTGGATGGGTCTACCTGGATACCATCAGCAGAGATGAAGTGCCCCAGAACTACGCCCTCGCTCATCATCATATGGAGCTTTTCAGTTCTTAAATATAGTTGGGTTTGTTCACAAAGTACTAAGACCTTTTCTAAAATTTTCAATGCTTCCTCAAAGCTACTACTGTATGGGGTAAACTCATCCATAAAATTTCCATGCTGTCATTAACCATCTTAGAAAATATCCCAATCACGACTCTCTAAAAGGTGGTAGGTGCATTACACAAACTGAAGGGAATTACCCTATATGCAAAGGTACCCTAGGGACATGTGAAGGTGGTATTGTCTTTGTCCTCAGAAGCAATCTGGATTTTATTGTAACCGTTGAATCCATCCAAAAAGGAAAAAAAAATCTTTCGAGATAAGGTATCAAGTACCTGATTAATTAAATGTAGGGGAAAATGGTCATTCTGCGTCGCTTTGTTCAACTCCCTATAGTCTTCGCAGACTCTCCATTTCCCATTCTTTTTTGGCACTATCACAAGTGAGAAACTCACTCGCTGTCTGATATTCGTTATATAAACCCTGCTTCCAAGAGTTTTTGGATTTCTTCTTTCACTATATCCCTCAAGTTAGGGTTCATCCTTCGTTGTGGTTGGCACATAGTTCAGGAGTCTCTTTTGATGTAAATGTTATGGGTACACATATTAGAGGGGATACCCTTCATATCTAAGTACTCCCAAGCAAAATATCCCTTGTGTTTTTTCAGCAGAGTGATCAGGCGTTCTAGCTCATCATGATCCAGATTCAAATTAATGTTTTGAATGTTTTTCCCGGCTCTATTTCAACTGGAATTATTTTCAAGTTTTTAAGTACTGGAATTATGTTGGCATCACTGACTAGGGTCTCTTATGTTAGATTTTCTTGTTCTTCTTCACCTAAAGTACTGCTCAGAATTTGATAAACATGTTTATTGACAGATGTGGGCTCACTGATGAAATTGTTAATAATGTCATCCTCTTTTTCATCCTCAAAATTTAAGGCTTTCCCTATTGTTAATAATGATTGAATTCCTTCTTCTTCCTCTAGATCCACCCACAGTGGAGTTTCATATTCTAGGCTAGGTCGAGATGGAGGGTATAAGGTTAGGCTTTTTGTATCAGTCCCATCTAAAATGTTCATGGACCCAAGAAACAACTGATGCAAGCATATGTTGTGGCTAACCAAGGTCTTCCCAGGATCAGCGGATGTCCCCCTAGTTGTGACTTTGTTTTCAAAACCAATAATTCCATAGGGTACTCCCACAAATTGACTGAGACCAGGAGGCCATTCAGGATTCCCTCGGTTTTGATTAAGGACCTATCAACAAGTTCTAATATAGTAGGGATTGGCTGAATATTAGTGAGCCCAATTTTTTTATATTTCAGTGGTCATAACATTGATATCTGCACCTAAATCTACCAAAACATTGGGTATCTGAGTGTTTCCAATGCGTATTATAATAGTAGGGTTTCTAGGATTATCATACTTAGGAAAGATATTTTTCCCATTATGAATTCTGAGAGTTTTCCTATTACATGGATAGTGTGAGGATCCCTAGACTTTCTCCCTAGTTTTCTTACACATAGATTTGTAACTGTTTTTCCATAGATGGGAACGTCGTGAAGGGCTTGTAATAGTGGAATTTCAACATATAAATTCTTTAATTTCCCTAAGATATTAAACTGAGGTTGTTCCACTATCTTTTGTAGTATCAATCGTTCAGGATATGGTATTTCTCTTGTTGGTTGTGTAGGTTGTGTTTCAATAAGTGTTTCTTCTTGTGTTTCAGCTGGTATTTCAGTAGGACTCTCAGCATCCTCAATGGTGGGGATTGTTGTATTAAATGGATTAATTGCTGATTCATTCTTGCTTCAGTTGCAGAAGATGGGACATCTTCAATGACTATGGATCCACTATTCTCCCTAATCATAGGTGTATGTCATTGCAGGGAATTAATGTAATGGAGTAAGCAGGCATGTTTATAGTCTCAAATTGATGAACTGCTTTATTATTCGGGTTAGGGTTAGGTTGGGCAAGAAGTTGTGGTAATAGTGGAATGTTCATTGGTGCAACGTTATTTTGGAGTTGCAGATGCGACTGCTGGTACTGTTGGTGAGGGTATTATTGAGGAGTATACTATTGATGAGGAGGTTGGTTATGAGGAAACTGATTTTCGGGATGGGATTTTCTCCAACCAGGAGACCAATAAGTTTGTTGGTTTGATTGTTGTGCCTAAGGTGACCAAGATTTAGGATTCTACATAGAATTTTGATATGGATTCCATTGATTGTTAGAATAATGTGAAGGGAATTGTGTATTCATGTTTTTCATATTATTCGAAAAAGGTAATGGGTCTAGATTCATACCTTGATTTCGAGGCTGTCAAGGTTTCTTTTGAGCAATTAAGTAAGCTTTATCCACATCAGAAGTAGATGCCTACAGGATTGCCTTAGATTGGGGTAGTGAAGGACATTCCTTAGTATCATGATTCAATTCACATATTTGGCATACTTACACCTTGTCAAGTGGACATTCCTTTAGTGGGTGATTCTTCCTGCATCTAGGATAAAATACGCCAAGTGTTAAATCTTCTACTGCTTGCCTCTGCTTTCCTCTTAGGATGTCCATTTCTGAGTAGATGGAGCTCATCATTTCTATCTTAAAATCTTCAAGAAGGTTTCCTATTTCTGCTCGAGTGGCTCCTCCATTAGATGACTTATGTGCTCTAGTGAAGACATCTCGGTCCAGTCCTTTGTCATGATTGTTGGTTCTGGAGGATCCTCTCGAATATATTCGACATAAGTCGATAATATCCTTAAAGGGTTCTTTTGAGATATCCCCCTTGCCCAAAAAATTCAGCATATCTAGGCAATCTTCTCTGATTCCATGAAGTAAGATAACTTTGAGCACGTATTTCTCCATATTAGTTTTAACTACACTCTATACATTGTATAGAAGTCTCTCCACAAAGTCCTCTAGACTCTCTTCTTCTTTCTGCATCATCTTAAACAATTCTTATATTTTATATCTAGTCCCATAGTACTCTTTATATTTTCCGAGGAAAACTTGTTTCATTTGTTCCGAGGTGGTAACAATATTACCACCCAAGCTCATAAACCAGCACGGAGCATTGTCCTTTAAAGTAACAAGAAATAGTTTCATCTTTTTTTCACTGGAAGTGTAATCGTAGCTATGATAGAGGATGTCAAATTCAAAGAGGAACTCATCTGGATCCTTTGTGTCCTTCCCAGGAAAGCATGGTAATATTGATGGTGAGATGTTCTTCATGGGGGGTAGTCCAGTTGGTTGTTGAATGGGGAATTTAAATGTGGCAACAATCTCCTCATGCTGGAGGTCGCCATCATTATGATGGTTATCCCCTAGTCCTTCTTCCTGATCTTCATGATGACATTCGTTATTCATATTTTCCTCTTCTTCCTCATGTCTTCACTTCCTATAATTCTCCAACTCCTGCTGAAGTTGTGACCTCTCCTCCTTTGTAACCTCATTTCCGTCAATATTGTAAACCACCTTTGGTACACTTGCTCCCACATAAATACCCCTATCTCTTGGAATTCCTTCCTCAGGGACACTAGATGGTGTCACAGCCCCTACTATATTCTCCACTGTGGAAACTAATGCTTCCAGCATAGGAGTAACATGGATTCTTCTGACAGATGATGGTCCTTTATTGTGAGCTCTAGTAGAATAATTATCCCTAGCAACTAAATCATCAATGAATGTCCTTCTTCCTAAGGCTATACTGCTGCCACGACCTCAACCACCTGCAAAGTTAGTATTCTGGGGAGTTCTGGGAGGGTCCTGTTGTGTTCTCCTTATATTCATGCAACCCAAAAATCATGCAAGCTAAAAAAACTACTGAAGAAAATGAATAAATACAACTACTACTGTGGCTATCAATTATCTTCCCCGACAACGACGCCAAAATGTTGGTCACCCTATATACTAATTAATTACAACTAATGCACAGAATGATCAATATGGATTGTCAACCTAGGGAAGTCTTTTTGTTTCAAACATAATTAGCACAACCTATGCATAAACAATTAAGTAGCTGGTTGAATGAATGAAAGCTTAATTGTCCCACCTATCTACTCACTCTTCTCATGGCTAAGGATAATCTATTTTATCCATCTAAGAATTTTGAAATGCATTTACCTCCCTACAATCATTACTCTAACAATTACTGATATAGAAAGAATTAATCTAGACTTACTTTTGCAGAGTGTAAATTCTAAAGATATTAGACTACTAGGAATTAGCTAAGAGATGACTAATTTATGTAATAGGAAAATCATAAATGACAGTAAAGAATTACACCAATTGCAATCATAATTTGACTAATTCAATAAAATCCAAGAAAGATAAAATAACATAAATAAACTAGAGTTGAGCTTGACTGTAACAGCTAATTGGCACACCTTGCATAAAGAGAAACTATCCTAAATAGTCGAATATCACACCACACAGTTGCAACTAAAAGGAATGCAATCATTGACTATCAAAGGAAATAGAATTATCAATCATCATTGTTGTAGTTCACTGTAAAATGCATCTACTGTAATTCCACACCACACAACAGAAATAAACTAAGCATCTAATTAAATTATAAATCCCTGTGGGAAGGAGAGCCCAGCCTTCGAACAGAGACGCTGTGAACTAACACAAATTTAAACACAAGGATATGAAGAATTATTCTCCTTGTATCAAAAATGGAAATTCAAAGTTATAGTTCTCTGTTATAGCTTACACAATCTAATATCAATTAACCAACCCTAGGATCAAATCTCCTTCTTGTATATATACATGAATAACGTAATTCAGATCCACTAATATCAGAAATCCTTGAAGATCTCCGATCTTCAAGCCTCCCTGTTACAACAAGGAAGTTACAGCCATCAATAGATATGAATGAAGATATGGAATATAGGGAGTATTGTTACTATGGTTGTTAATGGATCAACATAATCAATGGGACAGGAAATGCTCTGTCTGTTGCAACGATGCCCTAAGTAGCAGAGCACTGTTTCAACTACCATGTGGAGAGATGATCACACTATTTTCATTCAACGTATGGAACTGGGTTTGAGGAGTAACAACTGGTACCAAATATCCCTTTCTTCTCCAAACTAAGTGGGCTGCTATACTTGTGTTCCTCAAGGCTTGGAACTATCTTTATAAAATCAATACATATTAGCGCAATTCAAAAGATAGAGTTCTAACAATAACAATCTTAGGAATTAATAGAATAAGGCAATAATAAATCATACCTTTAAGGATTTATGCTCAACTTGAGGAAAAACATATATCTTGTGTATGGAAATGAAGTAGGAAACGGAAAAAAGATATAATTGGTGTGGTTAAAAAGGGGCTATTCCAAGACACAACAGACATTACAAGTGATATCAGAGCCCATATTGAAACACTAAGATACCTAATGGGCGCTACTGAACATCTGTTGAAGAAATAAACATTTCAAAACCGTATTTAAAATTTTTTTACTAACAAGAAATAATTTGTTACTAAATGATTTAAATGCAGTATTATAGAAAATTCCAGACCATGAATACAGAAGAAGACAACAGTCAGCAAGGAAATCTGTATTCCCCAACACGGGAAGAAGAACTGGTGGTGGAATTAAATTTCGATCTAATGAAAAAGTCTGCAAGCAGATTTACAAAGCTTAAAAGATGATAATATGAATGAGAGAAAAGAGCAGAGAGAAATGAATGAATCTTTACTTCGGAGCATGACATGGGTAAACCCTCATGGACTTCCTACCCATTCAACCAATAAATCTAAGGAAGGTTATCATCGAAAAAGGACCAGCAAGGGAAGAGGGAAGAGAAGAGCACACACCCGAGCTTCCAGAAAGGGATTTTCACAGTATTTATAGTGATAATTCACTTTCTCCTTATAGAAAGAGGTAGAAAAGTGATGACAACCTCCAAGGAGAATTTTGAAATATAAAAGCCCCAACATATGAAGGAGAGATGAACACTAGGGATAAGGTTGAAGAATGGATCCTAGATATGAGCAAATAATTTTGAGTACACAACTACTCTAGTGAGATGAAATATCGACTATCCATTTATAATTTAAATTGAGAAGTAGCTAGATGGTGGAGAGACCCAAAACATATAAAAAAGGATGGAGTAAAAGAAATCAGATGGAGTAATTTTCGCAGAATATTTAAGGAGAAATACACATTTGAAATATTTTTCGACAGGAAGGTGAAATAATTTCATGAGTTAAGGATGGGATCCATGACCATGGAGGCCTTTATAAACAAATTCTTGGATCTATTACATTGTTTTCCTTACATAGAGGATGAAAAGGTGAAGACACAATAGGTTTTGGGGTGTCTTCCTCCCAATTTTTGAGAGAAAATTGAGTTTGGCATGCCCAAAACTTTGGACACTACCTTACACAAAGCTAGGATTTGCTTGGATTTGTTATGAGCATGGAAAAAATAGGTAGGAAAACATAAATAGAAGTCAAGACAGGTATAGGACCTTCTCAGACAACCACAAACCTGGTTTTAAACCACCACCTTACAGAAAACATAACAACAGTTTTCCAGCCAACAAAAACTTCAACAGGGCAGGTGCAAAGACAAATGTGCCTGCACCAAACAAAACCAGACCAGCAGAAAATGGAGGAGCCAAGGCTTCGTCTATCACATGCCCCAATTTGCAAAACAATTTTTTGTTTTTGAGGAACATTCTGTTATATTTTATGTTAAAGTTTGTAATTAATGACCAAGTGGGGTCAAGAATAATTTAATGTATTGCAGAATATTTTATTAATAAGTGAATGAAAGATGAGACAACAACTTAGGGAAGCTATTAAATGAGTGTTTATTGGTCACTTGGTGGAGGAGGCTGGGTTGAGATAATATTGACATGTGGCTGCATCCTCAAACTAATTCTAGTTGTTGCAGGTGGAAACTTCCCTATTTTTGTGGTCATGATTCCCTAAGAAAGTGGAACAGGAGCAGGTGGCTCATTAAGTAAAAACTAACCCAAAAGACCTAAGCATGCTAATAAAACTTCCAATTGAAGACAACTAGGACTGCTCATTCTGCATGTGTGACCATTCTGAGTGAATGAAGTGCGCATGTGAATTCGATGGAGGGGACTAGCTGAAGTAAGTTTGAGGGGATAAGTGCTGAAAACCTCAACTAGTGCATCTATTCTAAGCTAAGTTCATACTGTTGTAAGCATAACTGAGTTACTGCTAAGCACTCAGTGGAGTTGCAGAGGAATTTCAAGAGTATGTCTCTCACCCAGTACTTCTACCAGGAGGAACAAGAGACAAGCTCGGGGGTCCTAAGAATTGCAGTCCAAAGGCTTCTCTAGGAGTTGGTTGGGAGGAACAGCTTCCTTAATTTGTTGTCACCTCATCTACACTTCCAAGTTTTTCTTAGTTCAGTTATTTAAATCATTCACTATATCAGGAAAGTTTAAGAGTTTTTCATTAATATAGTATTTTTTTATATTTCTGTTAGGGATAAATAGGAGAGTTATATATGCTGTGAAAATTACTAACTAGCTAGATTAGGGTAAATTAGTAAAGAAATTTCTGATTTAATTGATAGATAGGAAAAAATTACCTAAACTATATTTTTCTACACCTTTTGCAAGGCAGTACTCTAGTATAATAGGTTTATTTATTTTCAAATAAGTAGATTCAATAAAATATGAATGCAGATGCAAATGGTTACTTTCTAGAGGACTTTGTGTGAATTATTTATAGAACTTCAGTTGTATTTGTGTTATTTAGTTAAAGTATATAAATAAACTAAATAAAGATAGAAGAAAAAGCCTAAGTAATACACATTAGTATATGTAATATTTTATACAGTAAAACTAGCAAAGTTACATATTATAAACCTAGTATGTAATCCTAGATAGATAATATAGGAACAATAAATTATCTAAACTAGGTTTAACTTAGTAAAACAATAAATTAGGTTAAATAATTACCCACTTAGCTTACTTATGTGAAAATGTAAACTAGGGTTACTAAAACAACATTACTAGCTCTGTAACTTTAAAGAAGATCTAAGGTTTATAAAAGAACTGTTATTTTATAACCAAATAAAATCATAAATTATAATTATAAAAAATCTAGAAGTAAAATCCAAAAGTACAGAAGATAGGTAATTTTGTTCACTAATATCATTTCTCTGTTCTATCTTCTGAATTCATTTCTGCATTAATAATAATTCTTTTATCAAAGAATTCCACTACCAACTACCTTTAAATCATAATTCATCTGGAAGAAAACAAATTTAACTAATAATCTACTTAACCTAATTCCTCAAAGGTATTTAATAATAAACAAAGCTAGCATAAAAATCATATACAAATATTAACCAAACAGAGATACTATTGATTCAGCTTTAAGCTGTAATATTTCTTATAAATATTAAAAAATGAAACTGAACAAACTGAGTCTCAGCTCATAGCCTTTACATTATCAATCAAAGCTTAAAATCTTGCATAAAAGTATCTATACATAAACAAAGTTCACAAAAATGAAAACAACCATTTGTTTTGGCTACGAAAGCCCTTTTTCCAAAAACAAGAAGTGTTGTAAGAACAACCTTTAAGTTCTTTAAAAATAAAAAAACTAAACAAATCCGTATCTAACGACCCAATGGCCTGACAGTAAGATTCACGGCTTAAAGCCAGTTTGAAAAAATACTTTTATAAGTTAATCATGGCCATAAGGGCTCAAAAACTAATTCCTTAAGTCTCTACTGAGAGAGCCCGAATTTTTCAGTTACAAACAACCACTAGGGATTTTTAAATAAGAATTAAGAAGAAAAAATACAGCATCTAATAACCACGACCGGACCAACAACTACAACACACGATAAAACCATCTTAATCCACCTTACAATTCGTGCAGGAGAGTTGCAGGTGGAACCAAGGCTTACCAGGGTGGACGCCCTCTTAGAAGCTTTATTGATGGGGTTAAATAAAAATCAAGTCACCATGAAGAACTTGCACAATCAAATCTCATATATTAAAAACTTATAAATCATAAATTAATGGAGTAAAATTTTACAGAATAACTTTTTAAAAATTTCTCTACTTACCCTGGAGAATGGTGTAGCTGTCTAGAAGTTGCGAGCTAACTCTAGCTTCCTCGTGAGTTCCACGAGCTGCAATGGAGCCTTGCCGACAAGGAAATGTAGTAGCAGTGTTCAGAAGTGAATTCTCAGGCCGTGAAGAAAAATGAACCAAACCCTCATTAATGAAATGACAGTAAACCAAGAACTCAACTCACATGGCAAAAAACCCTCTTCGCACTCTTTACACTCACAGAGTTCAAACTCACACAGTAAAAACAAGGTGAAGACAACCCAACCCCAATACTCTTTACAACAGTCAAAACCACCTCACAACAACAGTAAACTTTATGCACAATCCTTCTACACTATATTGTTATGGCTCACGAAGGCCTGCATGCAAATGAATGAAGGTGTGACAACAAACCTAGTGGCCATGAGCTCACAGCTCGACCACTCCATAGCCAAGACCAAGCAAATGAGATTTTAGGGTTAAGACAAGCCTTTTCGATGCCTCCAAAGTCAACTAAACCCTAAGCTTCAACCACCAACCATGTGTCCACCAAAATAATTTGCAATTATGGGTATCAAGCTATAGTTTGATAGTCTCATGTTTAACTTGCACAATCATTTGGTTTACAAGTCAAAACCTTATGATATCATCGCATAAGTGTCATTATCATTGTTTGATTTCTTGTTTCACTAATCAAAGACTTGTGTTAGATGTTTATTTACTCTAGGGTCATATGTACAACTTTAAATTATCTATGTTCTCCTTATTGTTTTAAAAATAATGTTTACTTTTGAAAATAGTAAGATACCAATGATGGAGGTGAACCAACCTTTCATAGAAATACATAACCATATAGATCTTTAAGATAGCTTTTAGTCTAAGCATAGTTCTTAAACTTCAAATATATGTTTTATCTACAAAAACTCATATAAAATGAGATTTCTAACACAAGAAAATCAAATGTAAATACTTGATTTAGGAGAATTACTAACATAGAATGTTTAAAGATTAGAAAGAACTCAAACAAATATAAACAGTACTTTATACCAACACTGATGATAGATATGTAGTTTTGGTCGCAAAAGTGTTTAACATATCTACTAGTTTATAGACTTCTTAGACCACTATGCTGTTAATGGAAGAAGTAGAAGTGTCCTTATTATACACCATCTAAGCATGAAAACACAAGTCTATAATTGAAAACACAAGGGGTATGATTAATGGAACAAGTATTGTCGTGGTAAACATAAATGCACTAAACCCATTCTTTTAAAATAGTGTTATTACAAACATTCATGCAGATTTCTAATCATAGAAATACTAACAATACCTTTTACGGGGACAAGCTGCAAAACAAACAATTTAACTAGCATTTTATCCTATGCTAGTTGAGTGTTATTCTCGATCTGGAATTTACTAGAACAAAACTGCTTACTTGTTTAGAACCTGTAAAAGAAGCATCATTTCACTGGGTTAGCTATAAGCTAAGTAAGCCATGATCTCATCTAAGGTTCTTTCCTACTTGACATAAGACAGTAATAACACACTTAACATCAGATTCAGATGTAGTTTTCTTTCCTGCCCTTTTTAAACATAAACTGTTGAATTTAACATTCGTAACATGGTACTTCAAGATAAACAAATAAATTATATAGAACTAAAGAATTACAATGTTCAATTCTAATTACTACTGCTTGAGGAAGCGCTAGCAGTTATTGTTTCATAAACAGTGACATCCTTGAAACATTTTATGTTACATGAAAAATTTAATTTTTTTATGAATTTTTGGGTTATTACATCCTTGCTACAGGTTATCTGTTGGAAATGCCAAGGACCCCATTATTCCATATATTGTCCAAACAATACCGGTGGAGCCCTACACAATTTATAGTAAGACCCAATGGTAGAGGACATAGCTAGCACACCGAGGATCAATGCATCACTTGATGTCTGACATGAAGACCATTGGACCACTATGGTTGAAATAGAAGGTAAGGTTTCAAATGCTTCTATTTCGATCTTGATTGATCTCGGTGCTTCCCGAAGCTATGCATCACCTGATATTATTGAAACATGTAAAATAGACAAAGTAAAACATGGGAAACCATGGCTAGTACAATTAGTCACTTGTACAAAAAGAAAGGTTTCAGAACTTGTGAGAGAACTTGTGAGAGACTATGAGGTAAACTTGAATGGTTTTCCAACTAAGATAGATTTGAATATATTACCCTTAGGATTGTACGATGTACTTATCAGTATGGACTAGTTGGAACAGGACCATGTCATGCTCTATTATCTAAACAAGTCAATCTTGTGCACGGATAGCTACGGGAATCATACAAAGATTCAAGGCATACCTAAGAAGGTTTTCGTTAGACAGATATCTACCTTACAAGCAAAGAAGTGTATACGGAAGGGATGCAAACCTTTTACAGTAAACATCCAGGATGTAGAAGCTAAGAGAGAACAACACATCGAGGACTTTCTGGTTCTTGTGGAATTTAAGGATGTATTTCCTGAGGAAATACCAAGATTACCACCAAAATGAGACTTAGACTTTTCCATAGAACTGACACTAGGGTTAGTACTAGTTTCGAAAGCCCCATATCACATGAGCACACCAGAATTTGTGGAGCTCAAGTTGCAGTTGCAGGAGTTGATTGAGAAGGGATATATCTGACCTAATGTGTCCCCTTGGGGAGCACCTATACTTTTTGTAAATAAGAAGGATAATATGATGCGAATGTGCATCAATTAACGCCAGCATAACAAGGTAACCATCAAGAACCTTTACCCACTCCCTAGGATCAATGACTTGTTTGATCAAGTTGGAGGGGCAAAGATCTTTTCAAATATTGACCTGCGGTCCGGATAACATTAGGTATGGATCCATGAGGAATATATACATGAAATGACCTTTCGAACACGATATGGCCATTAAGAGATTATAGTAATTCTTTTTTGTCTAACCAATGCACTGACAAAGTTTATGTGCATGATGAACAATATCTTCAGTAAATAACTAGATAAGTTTGTATTGGTTTTTATAAATGACATATTATTTTACACGAAGATTAAAGAAGAACACGAGGAGCATTTCCGCATAGTACTACGGTTGTTACGAGTACACCAGTTTTACGCTAAGTTTAGTAAATGTGATTTTTAGAAACTACAAATACATTACCTAGGTCACATCATTTTTTAGAAGGGCATAGTCATCGACCCATAAAAGATTAAAGCCATAGAAGATTGGAATACCCCTACCTTTGTCATAGACATTAGGTAATTTTTTGGATTAGCGGGTTACTATCGAAAGCTCATTGGGAACTTTTTGAGGATTTCATGTCCCATTACCATCTTACAAAGAAGGAAAACAAGTTTTTATGGACAACCAAGTGCGAGGAAAGTTTTCAAAAGCTTAAGAAGATTTTGACTACCACACTGTTGAAGCCTCAAATGTGTATGTGGCTGAAAAGGTATCTAAGACTTACAATAGAGGGGGAAAACCCAGACTGAATGGCTTTGAAAGGTCCTGCACAAGGACAATCATATCCCCAGCCTGTTTGGTTTAGTAATCTCCCACGTATATTACTGGCCTCCACTAGCTCTTGTGGGTTTGATCCTTAAAGGATATGTTTCCCAGATTGAAAAACAGGATGGGTGATGCAAAGAAAAGAAACTCAAATCTAACTATAAAGGAAAATATGATCTAAATCTAAGCTACTAAAAAAGGATGATGAATTGATTTACAGATCAGCCTGAGGTGTAAGACAGGCAAGTATTTTCATCAAATCAACATAAATGTAAATGAGATTATTAACTTATCACTTAACTCACAACCAATTAATAAAAATCAATTGACAACAACTTAAGATTGTATCATTCAATGCTAACATGCATGTATGCATGTTAATTGAAAAACCAACATGTTTGTTATCTTTCTAACTTCAATTCTGAATCATTTGTAGAAATAGATAAAGAATTTTAAAAGAAGAAATTCTTTAGAAATTTATCAATGCATAAATCAATAACAGTAAGAAATCAAAGTGATAAATAAATGCATTTATCAATTTCAAAGAACTAACAATGATATTGATCCATCTGAAACAAGAAAAACCGTGATCTGTTAAATAAATTTAATAAAATAAATAACGAGAGATGTGAAATGATATCAATACTATATTAAAAAAAACTTTTGTACGAAATTACATAAACCTCAAGTACACAGAGGTATCTTCAGTCTCTTGTCCAAATCTTCCCATTCCAAAAGTCCCTTAATACATCTAAATTTTACCTCTTAAATAATTATTACAAAAGAATCAATTCCCTTCAAAATGGGATCAAAAAACCCAAACAAAGCTAATACCCAAGAAAATATCTCCATATTCTCTAGATCTCCAACAACTCATCTAAGTTGAGATAGTTAGCGGATTCAATGTTAGAAAACAGGACCGCAGAGAAATAACAGATATACAGTTAAATCATTAAACAAGATGCAAAACACATTAAACACATTACAGAGAGACACAGATATAACTTGGTTCACCCAAACGATGGGCTACATCCACAAAGAAATTGCCAGTCCTTTTATTACAGTCTAGAAAGATGAAGGGATACAACCTGCAGCAAAACCGCTGCACTTCCTCTTCACGCTCTCTCAATCTATCTCACACAATCACAGAGATTTTTTACAATCCAATAATACCATACACGGTCATGTTACAATGCTTTCTTTTATAGGGGAAAAATACCATGGAAAAATGCTACGGTTAACCCAATGCCATGGGTCCGCATAACCTATTGGCCAACACACATCCCCAAACCCCAAGGCATGGGGAATGAGTGTACAGTACACCTGGGTTACAAACATGACTGAATAATATCTCTAGATCTAGAAGATTAGGCTCCACAACCAATATTCAAGTCCAAGTTGGGCATCACATTTGTGATCTTCTATTTCATTCTTCGCTAACTTATGCCAAATACGAATGTAGATATGGATCTTCCCTTCAATAGAAAATGGTTGTTTTATTAATTGATCAACATCATCAATGCTGATACGACTAAGCCCCTAGATCTTCTCTTTTGCTTCATCTCGTCGTTGTTCAACCTGTTCAATCATGAGTTTCGATGGGCATGCGTTTTCGATGAGACCCATTACAGGAAAACACAAAGAATCCATTAAATTGTCAGCAACATACCACCTCCTTCCACGTATAGAATGTTCCTTCTTAATAGCTTCACCAATTGTTTCATTCAGATCTTCCCAAGCACGTAAAATATTTATGACCTTCTTCACCTAGAAACTGCTAAGAATAGTGATGTTTTCTAGCCTATCTTTCATGTATCTTTGCCAATCTACAACATCATCATATGCTTTGGAAGCTTTCTCCCTTATATCTACCTGATCTTCAAGAGTAACAAACATCTTATCAAAAGAAATATGAGTCTCAAAAATACTATCCAAAGTTTTAAATACTTCACTGATTAATTCATAATGCTCATGTTAAGTCTTGAGAGATAATTCCTTGAATTCTTCTAGGAAGAATTTATAGAACGAAGATGAAGCTGCACTTTCAATTGCATCTTCACATTGCTTCTCAAGCAAGGCTATTCTCTGCATAAAGACAACAGTTGCAGTCTTCTCACTTAGCAGCTCATCCTGAAGAGAAGTATTCTTCACATGTAGCTCATTACACTTGTCCTTAGATATCTTCATTAAATCAACAACATGAGCCTCATGTTCCTTTCTAGTTTGTTTCAGCTCTTCCTTTAGTTTGGTTATTTCTTCTTTTTTCTTGTCAAACTCCCCATTGAAAGAATTAACAACATGGAAGTTTGCACTTGTGAAAGCTCCCAAAGCAGAAGTAATATCTGTAGCATCCACCTGTGGGTTACCAGACTATTGAGTCCACACTACCTAATTAGAGAGAGAAGTATATACATCACCTTAATCTCTTCTTCTCTTATTACCTCTTCTAACCACTACTTTATTAGACTTACTATAATGATAATCTCCAAGAGAGATCACAATATCTTCATTAAACTCATCTCTTACCTCATTAGTGGAAGAAGTGTCAATCCCTGTGGACACCAAAGGAGAAGTTTGTGTGATGGTAGGAGAATGCATAGGCATGGTGATGTGAGCAGTGAGTAAGGGAGGAGAACTACTTTGGACAATAGTTGCTTCATAAGATGAAGGGATGATTGGAATAGAGGTTTCAGGGGATGAAGCATGAATGGTATCAGCTGGCAGTGATGATGAAAGTACTGAGACATTTTCAGGAATGGATGATGTTGATAGATAAAAAGAAGGAATGTGCAGTGGAATCTTAGGAACTTGAAGTGCAATAGATTGTGGCATAGGTGCGTGTACAGAGATAGGGGTGATAGAATCAGGTATGCATGTTGAAGTATGATAGAGCTGGGATAATGGAGGTGATGAAGTTGATCTAATAGGAAAAGGAGATAGGGTTTGAATCGACGAGAGAAGTAGTGCTGAGGAAAAAGGATAAGACCCAAAAGTGGGTTGTGGGTTTTTGGGAACAGAGGAATATTTCCTATTACTACCATTGAATAAATTCATAAATGCCTACAAATTGTTACCATTATCAACTTCTTCAGTGACATGCACATGAGAAATTCCTCCTTCTTCAGCATCAGAATTGGTCAAGTCTATGGTATGAGCTGGAGAGGAGGAAACCTGAAATTTTAGACCTGTAAGTGCCTTAAGCTCAGTCATCACCTGATCATCACATGCTGAAGTGACCTTTTTCCAATGAAGGATGAGAAGAAGAAATTGGGTTTCTTCCTGGCAGTGGCCTTTTTCTAATATTGGATGGTTGTCTTAAGTTCTAGAGAAACAATGGAATCCCATGGGAGGGATTCTCCCGTGGTTATAATGTGATGAGCTATTGGGACCCATTCAGATTTAAAATAGGAACAATTGGGGAGACTGTAAATTCTGTACAACATAGAGTTTAGTAGAGAGCAGGGTTCCCTAAACTAATCAAAGAGGTAAAGGTCATCCTTCCTCTGAGAAAACTTATCAAGTGTGTTCATCCAGGACTTCAACATTTCATCAAAATTATATCTAGACTTAGAGGCTTTGACAAAATCAGCGTTAAGGAGTTGTCTGACCGGCTTGAGAGCATAAGCTTTGATGAAGATCTCAGGACAGAAGTTAGCGAGCTGCGACCCTATGTTGTTATTGAAGCAGCGGTCTTTTGGGTTTGCGTGTTCAATAATCCATTTAACTGCGTCATTGTAAGGGAGAATAGCGGGTCTAACAGCAATGGAATGGATATCGGAATCCCTAATTCTCTGATAGGTGAGCTGGTCATTCTCTATGTCCAAGAGGTCGTTGCTATCGAAAATAGAGTAAATCCTAGACCAATTTACTTGGTAGGTTTCACTGACTCTGCCTCTAGTATCAGAAAAGATGTCAAATTTCGGGTCCTTAGTCAGCATATCCTTTTGAAGGTTCTTGCATCGAGTCATTCGAGACATCTTAGGGTTGAAATATTCTCTTAAATGCATAAAACAAGAATTAAAACAAATATAACCCAGAACAAGAGTAAGCTATTTGATTTAGGAAAATAACTGAAATACTAACCTGTAATCAGATCGGATAGTGATAACATTGACTGGTAAAAAACACAAGGAAATTTAACACAGCTCAGCAATTTATAGCAGTAAAAATGGTAAAGAAATTGTAAAAGGCCAAAATATATATAGACTTTCCCAATTCTGTTAGGACCGTAGGATTAAGATAAATGAACGGTCGAGATTAATCCTTCGGGATGTGGGATCTCATTACAAATTTCAAATCTTATTTAATTGTCTAGCAACCCGCATGCCACACATGCGGGATGCAGGATCACAAAACCATCAAAATTTTATTCAATCTCTCCTGCAATCTGCAGCCCACAAGTTGCAGGTTGCGGAGACACACAACAAAAACCATCGAAATAAATTATGTTCCCACAATACACATTCCTCACTTGCGGGATGCAGGATAACCAACTTACACACACACAATCTTTCTACATCCCACATTTCACAAGTTGCGGGATTAAAATCTCCAAAAAAATCAAACTTCAAAATCCCGCTATCCGCAACTTGCAGGTTGCGAGGTGCGGGATGAAATAATTTCATATAAAGATAGTTCCCTGCAACTTCATAAAAAAACAAAAATCACGCATGGATTTCAGAAATTTGGTTAAGTTAGAAAACAAAGAAACCATGACAAATGTAATAGGGTCCCCAAAAATGATCAAGGACTTCAAGAACTTACCTTTGTATGTGTAATTGGGGTCCCGTGTTTTAAATAACATGGGATCTTTTGTACCTACAACAAATGGTGTATAGCTGGGAAGAACCAGTTATCTATGTCAAACAAAAAATCCTTTCGATAGAAAAAACATTGTCAGTAAACAAATGATTATCCTGAGATCACAAAAACCGTTTATATAAGATTGCAACCAACAAATGAATTATCAAAAGAGTGATTCATACATTCCTGTCCATGGTCAACTTTAGGAGTGATGTAGCTCAGATTCAGAAGGCATGAAGGGTGAGAATCTCTTGCCTTCAGGCATGCATATGCACACATTTCAAGTTGAACCTATGACCAGGCCCTAACAATAATTTAGGATATTCACAAGTAGGTCATCAAGATTCTTTTATTCTCTTTTCCCCTTTTTTTGTTTTGTGAAATGATATGAGAACCATATTGACATAAGACCACTGCCCCAAATTTTTGGAGATCAGTGCCATTCACAAACTTGTTCTGGAAACTGAACAAGTCGGCTCGGTAAGGAGACCTCTTGTCTCCCAAGTGCAAGACTGAAAGCAACTATCATGGCCTAGGAACCATCTAACTATAATTTCAGTCTAGAATCAAGTCCATGATCACAGTAAGGCTGGATTCTGATAAGACCCCCTCATCTTATTGTACAATAATTGTCTCCAAATAAGCGACAAGGACTTTATTTGTGTATGGAATACAAGACACTATCATAGCTTGGTATCCACATAATGATAGTTCTACTCATTAGTGCTTCACAGATCATGAATGAACCGACATGTGATAGGATCTTCCATATTCTATATAAAATGAAATCCATCCCCCCACATTATATGGTGAAGATTTCATTCCACAAAGCACTTATGAACCTAGTGGGTTGGCTCGTGATGAGACCCCCCCATCCTGCAATCCATAACAATAAAAATATTTTTCTACATGACCATGATTGAATCCAAAATAGGATGACCAGGTTATAAAGATATGTTGTAGTGCACTAATGAGACCTAAGACAAGAATAACCCCCTTCCTTTCTTGACCTTCATCACACGAGTAAGGAATATGTGGGATATTGATTAGGGTGAGAATGTAGTGATCCAGAATCCTACAATTACAGATAGGCATTCATGTATAAAACAAATCCTGAAAGGTTGGAAATTGACACATTTTTCTTTAAGGTTCAAAAGATCTAAATATTGAGAAAAGATGATTACCCATCATTACCAAAGGTGCAGAGATTATTAAAATCCTACTAATATCAAGCAAATACTCAAAACAATAAAAACAGAAAAATAACACACCAAACCTATGTACAAGATTCATGAAACTTCTCAGACAAAATACTTCTTAAGCAGGAAAACATTCACTGGGTAGGTATCGATGACTCCCTCCAGTGTCTGTTACCGAATAGTGCTAGGACCATTTCTTCTATAATAATAAAAGGTCACAGCCAAAGGCATTGGAATTTTGTATACTCATTGTTGTCTTTGTGTTGTTTTTACCACCTTAATACTAAATCCCCTATTGAAAATTTTCTTTCAGAGGAGGACTTCTCATCGAACCATTTTTTTACCAACTATTGATGTTGATAGAATTTGTTCTTGGCCTTTTCCCCATCTTTCTCTAACTTGCGCAGAGTGTCAATCCTCTATTGTAGTGGGGATGAATCATCCTCTTGGATGGATTGGGCTAACTGTAACGAAGGGATGGTGATATTAGCTGGTAGGATGACTTCCTTGCCGTAGACCAGACAATAAGGGGAGTTACTAATGGCTTTTTTGGGATGATTCGGTCTGCCCAAAGAACATTGTAGAGTTGGGTATGCCAGTTCTTGTGATGGTAGGCCACTGTCTTTTTCAGGATGTTTATCAGGTTTTTGTTGGAGGTTTCTGGAAGTCCATTTCCATGAGGGTAGTAGTTGGTAGAAAATTTAAGCTTGATCCCCTTTTCAAAGGCGTAGCTAGTCAGGTCAATGGATGTGAAGTATGACACATTATAAAAAACAAGATACTTAGGAGTGCCGAACCTAGTGACATTTGGTTTTCAAGAAAAGAGATCACTTGGTTCGTATTACACAGTCTAAGAGGGATTGCTTCAACCCACTTGGTGAAATAATCAGTGGTTGTAAAAATGTATTTGTGTTGTAAAGAAGACATAGGGTTGATAGGTTCGACAAAATCCAATGCCCATTGCTGAAATGGGAACTGGACTGCTACTGGCTGCAAGGGAAAGGCAGGTTTTTTTACTTTGCTAGCACACTTCTGGAAATACTCACATTTTCTTACACAGGCATGAGCATCTATGAATAAGGTAGTCCAATAGTACCCAACCCAAATGATCTTGTGAGCTATTGTATCCCCTGAGAAATGCCTTCCAACAAGTCCTCCATGAAATTGAAAAAGGAAAGCATCAGTCTGATCCTTTTCTAGACATCTAAGAAAAAATCCATCATAATTTTTTCTAAATAGAACATTATCAATAAGTTGATAAGGAGATGACTTCAGCCTTAATGCTCTATGTTTTTTAGGATCAAGGGTTTCAGGCACAAACCCATTATGAAGAAAAAACTTGATGTAGTCATACCATTCAGATGTTG
Source organism: Pseudotsuga menziesii (assembly GCA_001517045.1). Lineage (NCBI taxonomy): Eukaryota > Viridiplantae > Streptophyta > Pinopsida > Pinales > Pinaceae > Pseudotsuga > Pseudotsuga menziesii. The sequence goes on from LPNX010774433.1 coordinate 245,585, forward strand.
TTGTCTCAATTGTATTTACATAACCTATAGGTACAGCTTCTTCCTACTCCCAATTGGTTTAATGATCATCAGGATCGTTTGATTGTTTAGAAATTAGACACAAACCTTTTCCTTTAACTATCTTCATAGGCTTGATTTCTAGATCGTATTCCTACGATTTCATCATCTAGTGAGCTCTTTTCTCACCCAATGCCTTCTAGACAAGGACATTTCAAATGGCTGTGTATGGGACAATCACCTTAGTCCTTGACTTCAACAGATACTGTCTGTAATGTTTTACCAATTAGTATACTGCGTAGGCCTGTTTATCGACTTGGGAATAGTTGAGTTTAGCTCCTTTAAACATCGAGCTCATGAAGGAAATGGGGATCTCAATGTCCTCATGATTCTTCTTTGTTAGGATAGTTGCATAAAAAAATTTAGTAGCAAAGGTATAAAGTATAAAATCTTTGCTGAAATTTGGAGAAATAAGAGCAGGCGCTTCTGCTATGGCTCTTCTGATTTCAACAAAGGAACTTCTCTATTCTTTAGACCACTTAAATGGTGCATCTTTTTTAACTAAATGTTGCAAGGGTTTAACAACTTGGGAAAATTTTGGTACAAATCTACGGACGAAATTGATCTTACCTAAGAAAGACTGTATTGCATTTATGGAATTAGGGAGGCCGATCTTGGAGATTGCTTATGTGTATTCTGGATCAATGATCATGCCTTCCTTGGAGACGATGAAACCTAACAACTTACCTTCTGTTACCATTAAGATAGAATTTTTGGGATTGAGGGAAATCCCATATTTTCTGCATATTTGGAATACCTATTTCAAGGTAGACAAATGAACATGCCATTTTTTAGAATAAATAGTTACATCATCTAGATATACAATGGAAGAAGTATGAATTAAGACCCTAAAATCTATGTCCATAGCTCTTTAAAACGTGGCCCCCACATTTATCAACCCAAATGGCATCCACTTGTAGGAAAATGTTCCCCAGGGGATTCAGAAAGTTGTTTTAAGACGGTCGTTGGGGGCAACCAAGACTTGGTTGCACCCTAAAAAAACATCAAGTAGTGAGAACATTTCAGTTTTGGCCACCTTATACAGAATCTACTCCATGGGAGGAACATGATAATTGTCCTTCTCTGAGGCTCTGTTCAAGTTTCTAAAGTCCACACAGAGTCTAATTTCACCATTCTTCTTCTGAACGGGTACTAAGATGGAGACCCACTGCGTGTGTCTAACAGGGAATATGATCCTTGCCGCTAGTAGCTTATCGAGCTCTTTCTTGACAGAGGGATCTAAACTCAGATGAATCTTCCTCATTTTCTGTTGGTATGGTTTCACCTGAGGTTTCATCGGGATGTTGTGGTGCATGATCCTGGTATTGAAATTCCTGAGTTCATTATACGTCCAGGAAAATACGTCTTTGAATTCCTTGCATAGTTTGATAGAGCTTATTTTTTCATCATGGGAACAATGAACTCCAAGATTGATAAAATGGGGGTCTTGTTCCGTTCCCAGATTGACATTTGTATAATTGAGGGTTGAGCTGTGGGTCTTGCAGTTGGTGGTCTGTCTAAATTTATCTTATAAATCCTAAAACTTTTCTAAGATGATAACAGACTTGGGGATGATATTGGAAGGGTCAGACAAATATTTTTCATGATCAGTTTCACCAATAGCTATACCTTCAAAGGTGTCTTCAACTAAAAGGAAATATAGCATCTTCTGGTCATCATCGAACACTTTCCAATTCATGACATTGTTTGGAATGGAAGGCCTGTAGATCAACTCAATGGAAAATTTTTGCAGAGACAAACCTTCAGGAGAGATTAGTCTAGACGTAGTATTGGCCAATAGATCATCATTGAAATTCTATGATCTATGGACAGATTTGATATTGAACGCTGAAAAGGAGTTGGTCATGTCTCTGATCAACCTATGATAATTTATTAAGCATGGGGACAGGAAATGTATTTGGTTTCTTACTTGTTTTACTATAATTTCCGAGTCCCCAATGCATTCAATTTCCTTTGCCCCTAAATCAATAGCTTTTTTTATTCCTCGAATAAGTTCTTCATACTCAGCTGCATTGTTGGTACATTTGAACTCCAATCTACATGCAATCATTGTCTTGGTCCCTTTTGGATCGATCAGGACACATCCTCCACCTGCTCCATCTTTAGACCTGGAGCCATCAAAGAATAATGTCCAAATAAAAGGGTCAATTCTGAAATTAGTATTTACATTATAAACATTATGAACAATAGTACTGGAGAATGGTACAGAAGTAAGATGGGTAATCTAGGACTGTTTTTGTACATTCTCTATTTGTGAAACATCAGTAGGCAAGTTTCCAAAGAATGTATCGAAAGTAAAATGTTCTATTTGATTACTGAAGAAGGCGACAGATTCATTGGAACCGTTAAGATCGGTCACCATTTGTTTCATAAATGGTTCCCTGTCAACTTTGAGTTTGTTAGGCTACCCATTTAGTGGTAACCACAAGTGAGACCAATCGGTGGCAAAGTAACCTTTCATTTTTTTTGACCAATCTCGGCTTAACTACATACCGTAAGTCTCCAGAATGTCTACGATTACAATGTCAATGGTCTAATGAATTCTGGGATCTGCAGACAATCTAAGCAGAACATTCTTTAGTATTCCTACAACTTTAACCTTAGACCTGTTTAATTGGACAATTTGGATAGGACAATTTTCCCATGTAGCATTCATCTTTTTTCAGACAAAAAGAAGCATCATATTAGATGAGCCCCCTGAATCAACGATGCAGTTATGTACATTCATGTTGAAGATTTCAAAAGTGAGTAAGAAGGGTGGGGTTCCCTTGCTTCCAGGCTTCTAATTGTTTGGTCGAGGGGAAGAGTCAATATTATTATTCTAAGTTTCCCTAGGTTGTTTTATTATCATGCTTTTGGGAAGGGAATCTCTCAGGGAAGGGATTTTGAGAAGGTCAAATAAAGATATATTTTCCTTGACTCTTTTGATATCCTAAGTTAAATTATATTCAGGCTCAGGAATGATAGTGCCTTTCTATGTTTGGGATTTACCTTTGTTGGGAGCCTGTGTCATAGGTGATGGTTCTTGCGGGGGTGGCCCTTTTGATCTAGTTTGTGAGTGTGTTGTACATTGAAAAAAGTGCCAGGTTCTTCTTCCTCTTCTTTGGAAAAGAAACTTACAGTTCTAACCTGATGGTCTTCTTCCTCTTCTTCGTGGGGAGGTTGCGGATTTTGATTTGACTGATCTCCAGAGGATTCAGGAATGTCTGGTGTACCTGTAGCCAAGGATTTCAAGACAGAAAATATCTCCTCTAACATGAATCCCTCACTAGGATTTGGAGGTGGTGGGTTTTGAGGGGGTTGGTTAGGTCTCCGAAAAGGTGGCCTATTAAATCCCCTATTGTTGGATTGAATCTCAATATTAGTTTTCTTGAGATCCACCATCTCATTAGACATTTTCTAAAGGTGCTTCTTCACGTCACTCATATTGAAAGGATCTTGTGTTGTGGTGGTGGGTTTGGGAGAATTTTCAATCATCTTGCGCGAAGTAGAAGCTTGTTCAGATGAGGTGTCAGGGTTTTCCTTAAAACAGAACATGTCCTTTTCAACTGGTATGGCTTAAGAGAAAGCATCCTGCAAGGACTCTTTACAAGCCCTCTTGACCCACACGACTATTTGAGCAGGGAGATCCTTAATATAATATGCTACCAATAATTCCTCGACAGGGAGGACAGTGGTTGGAATCCTATTTTTCAAATATGAAAACCGTTGGTTATAATCTTTGACTTGCTCCTTACCTTTGGTCTTCATGGAATAAATCTCTATGACTAAATCCTCTAGGGTCTTTTCATCCCAAAATTTTTGACTCAAGAGTTTAGAAAACACATCCCATGACAGGATAAAACTAGCTTCTAGGGAGAAATACCAAGTAGAAGCTTTTCCCTCAAAAGTATAAGGGAAAATTCTATAGACTATGTCTTCATGTATGACATTTATAAGCCTCATAGCCTGCATAAAATATTTGATGTGGTCTTCCAAAGGGATTTTTTCATCTAGATTATATTTTGGAATCCACTTCTCGGGGTTTCTAGGAAACCTATGTTGATCACCTAAGACAGACACATCATCTCTGTCCAGCCAAGGCCTGTTAGCTTATTCGTCAGCCATCGGAATTGATTCCTTTGATTAGGTGGAATATTTAGGGTCTAACGATTCGTCTAAGGAGGATGAAGAAAAGGGAGGAAGAGGGGGTGGTCCTCCTCCTTGGATGTTGTGTCAGGGAGTAAGTGACTCCCTGAAAAATGAATTAAGATCTAGTCCAGGGGTATATGGTGCACTGGAAGGATCTTTGCGTCCTTCGGTGTTTTGGTCACATGAATTAAGATTATATTGATTGTTGGCTTGGGGATTATTCTAGTGGAGACTCTGTTCAGCAAACCATCTTCGAATCTCAGCACTGTTATCAGAATTATGTTTCAGTAATTGTTCAACAGTGATGGGTCCTAAAGTAGGATATACGAGAAAGTATCTATCTGTTGGGGTTGTCTGTTCATTTATAGGGGTAGCTGGAACCTCATTTGAACCTTGTGTGATCTGTTCCCCTAATGTAGATGTGTGGATGTGACTATGAGTGATAATCAGATCTCTTGCTAGAGGAGGTTTTTTGGAAATTTATTTAGGCAGGATTTGTTGGCCCTCCTTCAAAGCGCCATTTGTTGAACCCTTAGTTGTGTATGTGGCTGAAAAGGTATCTAAGACTTACAACAGAGGGGGAAAACCCAAACTGAAGGGCTTCAAAACGTCCTGTGTAAGGATAGTCCTATCCCCAGACTGTTTGGTGTAGTAATCTCCCATGAATATTACTGGCCTCCGTTAGCTCTTGTGGGTATGATCCTTAAAGGATATGTTTCACAGATTGGAAAACGGGGTGGGTGATGCAAGGAAAATAAACTCAAATCTAACTATAAAGGAAAATTTGATCTAAATCTAAGCTACTCAAAAAGCTTGTTGAATTGATTTATCGATCAGCCTGAGGTGTAAGACAAACAAGTATTTTCATCAAATTAATAGAAATGTAAATGAGATTATTAACTAATCACTTAACTCACAAGCAATTAATAAAAATCAAATGATAGCAACTTAAGATTGTATCATTCAATGCTAACATGCATGTAGGCATGTTAATTGAAAAACCAACATGTTTGTTATCTTTCTAACTTCACTACTGAATCATTTGCAGAAATAGATAAAGACTTTTAAAAGAATAAATTCTTTAAAACTTTATCAATGCATAAATCAGTAACAGAGAGAAATCAAAGTTATAAATAAATGCATTTATCAATTGCGAAGAACTAACAACGATATTGATCAATTTGAAATAGGAAAAATCATGATCTATTACAGAAATTTAATCAAATCAATAACAAGAGATGTGAAATGATATCAATATTGTATTAAAACAAGTTTTCTAAGAAATTACATAAACCTCAAGTACACAGAGGTATCTTCAGTCTCTTGTCCAAATCTTTCCCCTTCCAAAAGTCCCTTAATACATCTAAAGTTTACCTCTTAAATAATTATTACAAAAGAATCAATTCCCTTCAAAATGGGATTGAAAAACCCAAACAAAGCTAATATCGAAGAAAATCTCTCCATATTCTCCAGATCTCCAACAACTCATCTAAGTTGGGATAGTTAGCGGATTCAAGTCCAAGTTGGGAATCACATTTTTTATCTTCTATTTCATTCTTCGCTAACTTATGCCAAATACGAATGTAGATATGGATCTTCCCTTCAATAGGAAATGGTTGTTTTATTAACTAATCCACATCACCAATCCTGATACGACTAAGCCCCTCGATATTCTCTTTTGCTTCATCTCGTCGTTGTTCAACCTGTTCAATCATGAGTTTCAGCGTGCATGCATTCTTGATGAGACCCATTACAGGAAAACACAAAGAATCCATTAAATTTTCAGCAGCATACCACCTCCTTCCACATATATCCCGCACCTTCTTAATAGCTTTACCAATTGTTTCATTCAGATCTTCACAAGCACGTAAAATAGTTCTGATCTTCTTCAGCTGGAAACTACTAACAATAGTGATGTTTTCTGTCCTATCTTTCATGTATCTTTTCCAATCTACACCATCATATTCTTTGGAAGCTTTCTCCGTTCTGTCTACCTGATCTTCAAGAGTAACATACATCTTATCAAAAGCAAGACGAGTCTCAAAAATACTATCCATATTTTTCAACAATTCACTGATTAATTCATAATGCTCTTGATTAGTCTTGAGAGATAATTCATTGAATTATTCTAGGGAGAATTTAGAGAATGAAGATGAAGATGCACTTGCAGTTGCATCTTCACATTGCTTATCAATAAAAGATATTCTCTACACAAAGATAGCATTTGCAGTATTCTCACTTAGCAGCTCATCTTGAATAGAATTATTCTTCACCTGTAGCTCATTACACTTGTCCTCAGATATCTTCATTAAATCAAAAACATGAGCCTCATGTTCCTTTTTTGGTTTGTTCCAGTTCTTCCTTTAGTTTGTTTATTTCTTCCTTTTTCTTGTCAAACTCCCTGTTCAAAGAATTAACAGCATGGAAGTTTGCAGCTGTGAAAGCTCCCAAAGCAGAAGCAGTATCTGCAACATCCACCTGTGGGGCACTAGACTGTTGAGTCCACAGTACCTGATTAGAGAGAGATGTATCTACATCACCTTGATCTCTGCTTCTCTTCTTACCTCTTCTAAACACTACTTTATTAGACTTGCTATAATGATAATCTCCAAGAGAGATCACACTATCTTCATTAAACTCATATCATACCTCATCAGTGGAAGAAGTGTCAATCCCTATGGACACCAAAAGAAAAGTTTGAGTGATGGCAGGCGAAGGAATAGGCATGGTAATGTGAGAAGTGAGTAAAGTACGAGAACTACTTTGGACAGTAGCTACTTCAAAAGACGAAGGTATGATTGGAATAGAGGTTTCAAGGGATGAAGCATGAATGGTATTAGTTGGCAGTGATGATGAAAGTACTGATACCTTTTCAGGAATAGATGATGTTGATAGATAAAAAGAAAGAATGTGAAGTGGAATTTTAATAACTTGAAGTGTAGTAGATTGTGCCATAGCTGGGTGTATAGAGATAGGGGTGATAGAAGCAGGTATGCATGTCGAAGCATGATAGAGATGGGATAATGAAGGTGACAAAGTTGATCCAACAGGCAAAGAAGATAGGGTTTGAATCGACAAGAGAAGTAGTGCTGAGGGAAAAGGATAAGAACCAAAAGTGGGTTGTGGGTTTTCAGGAACAGAGGAAGATTTCATGTTACTACCACTGAATAAATTCATAAATTCCTGGAAATTGTTACCATTATCAACTTCTTCAGTGACAGGCACAGGAGAAGTTCCTCCTTCTTCAGCATCAGAATTGGTCAAGTCTATGGTATGAACTGGAGAGGAGGAAACCTGAACTTTTAGACCTATAAGTGGCTTAAGCTCAGTCATCACCTGATCATCACATGTTGAAGTGACTATATCATTTACCTGTTTATCAGCAACAACCTGAGTAGTTTCAATTTCCTGAGTATCTAGCACAGAATCCATCTTTGTCATCTTTTTTTTAAACTGTTGAGAAGTACGTATCAAGATTTTGACCTGCAAAGCAACAGATGCATGTGGGGCATCCTCCATAGGAGCTTTACCTTTATCCATAGCTGAGCCACTTGTCACTGAAGAATCTTTAATTGATTGAGCCTCCTTCTCTTCCTTCTCTTTCCTCATCTTTTCCTGAATGTCCCATTCCATTGCTCTGTAAGCCTAGACCTTGTCTCTTATTTCCTTTTGGTAGCACAAGATTTGACTTTGTTCCTATTTGATCTTGGCTCTGGCTAAAACTTCAGAAAAATTATCGACTCCTTGGTAATTAGATTCATATGGTACTTATTCATGAGTATAACCTACTTTAAAATGATTTTGCGTGAGATGAGCATCAACCCACCCCTTGGGGTCATGTTTCCTCTTGCTGGAAAAACCTAGTTTCAGAGAAACTATGTGGCCACTAAGCTCTGCAGACTAGGTCGAAGTTGGTAGAATTAGTGGTCCAAGGGTTTGAAGGAACTTATTCCAAACTCTTCTTTTTTGTCCAGCGAGCTTCTTGTAAACTCCTTCAGTCACTTTCTGGAAGGATATCTCCTTAATAAGCAACCTGTTAGGCACATCTTTGGGTAACATATGGGTGGTATTGCTGCCCCAAATTCTGATATATGCAAATGAGTCTACAATGTACCAATATCCCATGGTATAAATAAGGTTTCTCGCTTCAAGAGAGAAGGCTGGAGCTTCCTTGTTAAAGATTAGAAAATAAATATGGCCAAGAAAGTTTTCACAAATTTCGTAGAACCTAGCCACATAATTGGTATCCCATAATTCTGCATGGTAGATGTGTACAGGTGGGGCTAGTAAGATCTAATTCCATTCCAAATTGGGATAAAGGAACTCAGTACAAAATACATCAACAATGAAGGCTGAGAAGAAGAAATTGGGTTTCTTCCTGGCAGTGGCCTTTTGATAATATTGGATGGTTGTCTTGAGTTCTAGAGAAAGAATGGAATCCCATGGGAGGGATTCTACCATGGTTAGAACGTGATAAGCTATTGGGGCCCATTCAACTTTAAAATAGGAACAATTAGGGAGACCGTAAAGTCTACACAACGTAGCGGCTAGCAGAGAGTATGGTTCCCTAAACCAATCAACAGGGTAAACATCATCCTTCCTCTTAGAAAAATTATCAGGTGTGTTCATCCAGGACTTCAACATTTCATCAAAATTATATCTAGACTTAGAGGTTTTGACAAAATTAGCGTTAAGGAGTTGTCTGACCGGATTGAGAGCATAAGCTTTGACGAAGACCTCAGGATGGAAGTTAGTGAGCTTCAACCCTGTGTTGCTATAGAAGGAGTGGTATTTAAGGTTTGCACGTTCAATAATCCATTTAACCGCGTCATTGTAAGGGAGAATAGCAGGTCTAGCAATAATGGAATGGATACCGGAATCCCTAATTCTCTGACATGCAGGATGGTCATTCTGTATGTCCGAGAGGTCATCGTTGTCGAAAATAGAGTAAATCCTACACCAATCTACTTGGTAGGTTTCACTAACTCTACCACTAGTATCAGAAAAGACGCAAAAGTTCATGTCCTTAGTCAGCATATCCTTTTGAAGGTTATTGCATCGGGTAATTTGACACATCTTGGGGTTGAAATATTCTGTTAAATGCATAAACCAAGAATTAAAACTAATTTAACCCAAAAAAATAGTAAGCTATTTAAATTAGGAAAATGAATCAAATACTAACCTGTAATCAGACCAGACAGTGATAACGTCGACTAGTAAAAAACGCAAGGAAATTTAATGCAGCTCGGCAATTTACAGCAGTAAAAATGGTAAAGAATTCGCAAAACACCAAAATATATATAGACTTTCCTGAGTCTGTTAGGACCATAGTATTAAGATAAATGAACGGTTGATATTAAGCCTACAGGATGCGGATCTCATTACAAATTTCAAATATTATTTAACCATCCCGCATTCCGCACATGCAAGATGTGGGATACGAGATCACAAAACCGTCAAAATTTTATTCAATCTCTCTTGCAATCTGCAGCCCCCAAGTTACAAGGTGCGGGTTGCGGAGACACGCAACAAAAAACATCAAAATAAATTATTTTCTCGCAATCCGCATTTCACACTTGCAGGATGTGGGATGCAAGATAACCAACTTACACACACACACAATATTTCCACATCTTGTGTTCCGCAAGTTGCGGGATGAAAATATCATAAAAAATAAAACTTCAAAATCCTGCCATCCACAACTTGTGGGTTGCGGGATGAAATAATTTCACTAAAAGATAGTTCCCTGCAACTTCATCAAAACACACAAATCACGCATAGATTTTATAAATTTGGCTAAGTTAGAAAAAAAAGAACCACAACAAATGTAATAGGGGCCCCAAAAATGATCAAAGGACTTCAAGTAGTTACCTTTGTATGTGTAATTGGGTCTCGTGTTTTAAATAACATGGGATCTGTTGTACCTACAAAACGTACAACTACTCTGAATTCCAAATCCTGATGGGGATTTCATTGTTTGCACATATGCGAGTAAGGAAGGACTTGGAGGGTTCCTCATGCAGAATGATTGTTCGCTCTGATACGAGTCATGAAAATTAAAATAACATGAAAAAGATATCCCACCCACGATCTTGAGCTAGCAGCCATTATCCATGCCTTGAAGATGTGGAGGCACTACCTCATGGGGAATAAATTTCTTCTGAAGATAAACAACATGAATCTGAAGTATTTGTTCAGCCAACTGCATATAAATTCTAGGCAGGCCATATGGTTGGCCTTCCTTAGCGAGTACCATTTCGAATTAAAGCATATAAAGGGAATGGAGAATAAAATCATCGATGCTTTAAGTTTTTGAGCTCATATGTTATATGAGGTAACCTTAAGCCAAACCAATTTGGATTCGGATGATAGGATCATTGTAACATCCTCGACCCTCTGACTGGCGAAGAGGACGCTACCATGGTGTCAACCATTCGGGCAACCAGCCCCATGAACATGTGCACTCATAAAATGCTAAAACAAAATGCTTTGAACTAGAACATGCATACATGATTATTCATCATACAGCAGAAGCAAACATACGTTCATACAAGAATTCAACATGTTCATCATAATCATTAACAGTAAATAGGATTGCAGAAGTAAAATAGACAAGATTACTTATCTTATAAAGAACTCGTTTCGCAACCAGCTACGTCGCTACAATGTTCCACCCAACCATACGCTATCATGCTCCTAAATCTCTCAGCAATGCTACCACCCCCAAGCTGGGCATGATTCCCCAAGGAATAAGGAACAAGCAGGCTTACACATAGCCAAGGGTACACAAAACATAGCCAAGCCAACACAGTTGGGTTTATCAGGCCATCAAGGAGCTGGGAAAGGCTAAATGCTAAGCTGGTGAGTCCATTACAAAGATAGGAACACCTACACCAAAACTATCCTGACTTCTAATACACCCACACACACCAAACACAAGGATTTAATCCCTTCTCTGCTACATAGTCCCTCAGGCCCTGACTTCCCTTCCAGTGCTATTCAGGGGTTGTGGAGAAGAAATCCAGCCCTCTAGCTCTGTCTGTGTGGTTTCCAAACACACCAGGTTTATCAAGCAAACCAAGCCCCCATCCCTGCTCCCAACATAGTCCGAAGACCAACCACTGCATACACTCAATCACACAAATGATTCACAACTTGGTTAAGGAAAACAACTCCTGAGTCATTCTTGGCCCTATCATGGTCACAACGACTCAAAAAATAACCTACAACAGTCCCCAAAACGTATTAGCAACACACTTCACAATGTGGGGAAAACAACAGTCTGCCCTGGACAACGAAGACACCGAGGAAAACTTACACAGACCACACTAGGGAAGAAAATACAAACTCTCAACCTATATGTGAGGAAATTTTTACACCAGACCCTGAAAATATAGAGGGAAAGCACACCAGATTCCATTCTGTGGAAAAACGTGAATGACAACCCAAAAATGGCTCCCCTCCTGGCTGCGTGAGATCAAAACAGAAAAGATGCCTGTGCATGAGAATGAACATACTACTGTCTTTGCGTGAGGATGAACAAACTAGGGAAATAATGGCATAGTGGAGAGGGTGGAATGAGGGGCGTAGTCATTTTTCTGCCCATCGTGAGGTTCAATCTGCTGGTGGAGTGTGCATGTGGGCAAGGACTGACAGTCTTGTCACACTCCACTCCCAGCCATAACTGCCCCAACTAACAGCAGCAGTTTTTAATGGTAGTAGTTGGGTAAAACGAGGGAAGGTGACACATGGGTTTTTTCCCATTGGTTCATGGTTTAACAATTCCCCCCCTTATCCTTGGGAAAATCATGCCCTTTTCATTATGGTTGCAGTGAGCATAGCTGGTCAGGTTCATTTAATTAAAGATGTATATTTACATGATGAAAAAACTTGATATGTATGACTCATGCCCTGATATACCATCGGTGACAATTTCAACCCGAAACATAGCATAACCAATCAATGGTGGGGCCTTGGCCTTTAGCTCCACACCATGATTATTTACAATATATACATCATATACATCTATTGCAATGGAGTCAAAACCAGGGTGTTACATTCCCCTTCCCCTTCAATAGCACTGTCCTCAGTGCTTTACAAAATTGAACAAAATGCTACATTGGTATCACCTCAGTGTTCCGCAGAATTGAACAAAAATGGATGTGCCAATCGCATGGCATCCTCTAGCTCCCATGTAGCCTCTTCAAGTACGTAGTGCTCCCATTGCACCTTTACCTGACCTATGGCCCAGTTCCGGAGCATTGTGACCTTCCTGTCGAGGATGCGCATTGGCTCGGTTCGAAACTCTCTCTTGGGTTCCACCTGAATCACATCCCAATTTATTACATGGTTAGGATCATGTACATATATCTTAAGCAAAGAAACATGAAAAACATTATGAGCTCTAGTACTAGCAGGAAATGCAAGTCTATATACAACTGGCCCTATTCTTTCAAGCACTTCAAACGACCCACAATATCTTGGTGACAGCTTGGCACAACTTCCAAGCTTCAAGGAACTCTTCCTTTCCCTCACTCTGAGTTAAACATGATCCCCAACGCTGAACTCCCTATTCACCCTATGCTTATCTGCATAGCTTTTCTGTCTGTCCTGTGCTGCTTTCAGATTCTGCTTGATCTTCATAACCTCTTGCTCCATCTCCTTGAGAAATTCTGGCCCAAGCACAACCCTGTTCACTGGGTTATCCCAAGTCACTAGTGTCCTACACCTTCTTCCATACAAAGCTTCATATCGACTCATCGCCAAGGATGTCTGCTATCCATTGTTATAAGAAAACTCTACCAAGTGCAAGTAATCTTCCCACTTAGTCGGTTTTTCCATCACATACATGCAAAGCATGTCTTTAAGGACCCGATTAACTCTCTCTATCTGCCCATTTATCTGAGGATGGTATGTAGTGCTGAATTTTAGCTTTGTACCCAAATCTGCAAACAACCCCTTCCAAAAGTTGGAAGTGAACTTGACATCTCTGTCAGAGACTATTTCCTTAGGAAACCCATGCAATTTGAAAATCTCCTTCATGAACTTTGCAATGTCATCAGTCTTATGTGTAGACTTAACTGGTACAAAATACGCTGCCTTAGTCAACTTGTGTACCACAACCATGATGGAATCATGTTGCCTCCAAGTCATCGGCAATCCTATAATGAAATCCATGGAAAACTTCCCATTTCCATTCCGGAATTGGCAAGGGCTGCAACAAACCTACTGGATGTTGATGCTCAACCTTTACCTGTTGACATTTCATACACCTCAAAATGTACTCAGCCATATACTTTTTCATTCCTGGCCAAAAGTACTGCCTTCTAGCTGTAGCAATTGTCTTTTGGTATCTTGGGTGACTAGAATACGGAGCTTGATGGATTTCATCCATAACAACTCTCCTCAAATATGCTACATCTGGAATATAAATTCTACCTTTATAAGTGAGAAGTCCATCTTCTTCCAATTTATATCCCTCATACCTCTTCTCAAGACTTTGCTGTTGCAATTTGTCTTTTACCTGCTCATACAACTCATCTCCAACAGCATGACTAACAATCTGCTACCTCAAATCCGATTGGCCACTACTAAGAGATTCCACATGCGTTTCCTTCCCCTTCCCGCTGAGTGCATCAGCTACCTTGTTTTCTTTCCCTTTTATGTGCTTGATTTCAAAATCAAATTCACATAAAAATTCCAGCCATCTTGCTTTCCTAGCATTCAGAGTAGGCTGATCAAATAGATACTTCAATCCACAGTGATCTGTTCTGAGTTCAAATCTTCTACCCATCAAGTATTGCCTCCACATCTTGAGGGCATGTACTATGGCTGGAAGCTCTAGATCATGAGTGGCATAGTTCTTCTCATGCTCTTTCAGCTTTCTTGACTCATAACATATCACATGGTTGTCTTGCATAAGTACTCCTCCAAGCCCTTGTCCGCATGCATCGGTACACACCACAAAATCTTTCTCCAGATCAGCAACTTTCAATACTAGTGCACTGGTGAGAAGATTCTTCAATCGCTGGAAACTTTCTTCACACCTTGATGTCCATTCGAACTTCATCCCCTTCTTTTGCAAAGAGTGATGGCATGTGCAACTTTGGAGAATCCCTCAATGAATCTCCAGTAGTATCCTGCAAGTCCCATAAAAGATCTTACATCTGTCACATTTCTTGGAGTAGGCCAATTCATAATGTCTTCAATCTTTTTAGGGTCCACAGATATACCCTCCTCTGAGATAATGTGACCCAAGTACTGAATTCTATCTCTATAGAAGTCACACTTTCTTAGTTTTGCATACAACTGATGCTCCCTGAGCAATTTCAATGTCAATCTCAAATGCTCTTCATGCTCCACCTCATTCTTAGAATAAACAAGAATGTCATCAAGGAAAACAAGAACAAACTTGTCCAAATACCTACTAAAGACACTATTCATAAGGCACATAAATGTAGCTGGTGCATTTGTGAGACCAAATGGTACCACTACAAACTCATAATGCCCATACCTTGTCCTGAAGGCTGTCTTATGAATGTCTGCATCCTTGATTCTCACCTAATGGTAACCAGACCTCAAGTCAATATTGGAAAATACCCTTGCTCCTCTCATTTGATCAAAGAGGTCATCAATCCTAGGCAAAAGATATTTATTCTTCAATAGTAACCTTGTTCAATTATTTGTAATCAATACACAACATGAGTGTACCATCTTTCTTCTTTACAAACAGAACTGGTGCTCCCCAAGGAGACACACTCAGTCGGATATACTTCTTTTCCAACAACTCTTGCAGTTGCATCTTCAACTCTAGCATCTCCAGTGTACTCATCTTGCAAGGTGCTTTGGACACTGGTGCTGCTCCTGGAACAAGTTCAATTGTGAAGTCAATGTCCCTCTTTGGAGGAAGCCCTAGAATCTCATCAAGAAACACATCCCTAAATTCCTGTAACACCTGATAGTCCTCCAACCTCGAAGTTTCATCTCCTGATGTCTCCAAAATATGAGCTGCATACAACTGGAAACCCTTCCTACAAAATTTCTTTAACTGCATTGCTGAAACCTACCTTATTGAAATCACCTTTGGAATACCTTTCACAACTACTAGGTTCCCTTCTTCATTCATGCATTCGAAAGTATTACTATAATAGTCAAGCTTCACCCCGTGAGATTCTAACCAATCCATTCCAATGAGAACATCATAGGAACCAAGCGGTAGAACATTCAGATCTACACAAGTGACCAATCCATCCATGACCAATGGACATTTCTCTACCACTTCATTGACCTTTCTCTTAGTTCCAGTGGCTAGCTAGACTAACCATGATTTCCTATGCTTTACCTTATTAAAAGCACAAATATTCACTACTCTAGGATTAATGTAACTGTGAGTAGAACCAAGGTCAATCAAAATAGAAACAGATTGCTCAACAATCTTACCTGCTACTTCAACCACAGTTGATTGGTGATCTGCTTGGTGGTCCTCCAGTGCTGCATAAATCCTAGGGACTGCCCTTGCTACTTGACCCACTGTTTCTGCTTCTTGAATTTTATAAGCTGGCCTTGCACTCTCATTCTCGAGTGGACAATTTATGCACATGTGGGGTCCTCCACATTTCCAACATTGGAGTGGCCCTCTATTCTGTTGTGGATCTTTAGGCTTTTCTCCTATCACTCCAACTGGCTTACTCGCAGCTTGGGATGGCTGCTTCTGCTGATTCCGGAAGTTGGAAGGTTTGAAACCTTTCTTTCTTTGGTCAAACTTCTCATTATTCTTGTCCTTCTATGCCTTACAGTAATCTGGTTTACCTTTTGTTGATGTGCCTTATTGGCACAGATGTCAACCGAGAGGCAACCCGATCCGAAAGTTTTCAAAGATGCTCTCAGTCGCTAGGTAGCTGCCTCTGATGGGTTTAAGGCCCCGTTGCCTTCCCTAAACTACTCCCAGCTACAGTAAAAAAACTTAAAAAGAAAAACTAAAGCCACTATTTGTTAACTAAATCTATAGTATACCTATGAATATACACAGCAAACTGTTAAAGATAATTACTGAATTAGTTGGTATATTACACAACTAATAACTAGAAATTATTCTATTAAACCAATTAATCTATGAATGCAATAACAAATAATTAATGAAATATTAACAGATTCAATCAATTTACATAAATTACACTATAAACACATGTACATTAATAACAGGATTAAAATGATAATTTATCAAAACATTAATGTCAAATCTGATCCAATATGGGTTTTTCTGTAAAATAAATGTAGAAAAACTACCATTAACCTAAACTAAATGTCCTATCCAGATCAGGAGCATAGAAAGCATTAACCTGGAATTAAATTTGCAAATAATGCTACTGTGTTAAAAATCCTGAAAGTGTTCGGAAGGAATTCAGAAATTTAAAAAAGATAACACAGTGAACAAGTATATCACACACATCATGATGAAAACATCAAATCTACTATGTGACATATATTAGCAAATTAAAACCAGTATAAGTCGACAGTTAAATATGATGCATTTTGCATAATTCATTAAAGAAATGATGACAAAACATAAATACTACAGAAAGAAGCGACAAGATCAAACGATATCATAAATACATTTCCAAAGTATAAATACTGTAAATATATATATAGATATCACCAGTCAAAAGTGCTTTAACTGCCAACAAAAAATTGTCTTAGGTCACAGGAAATGATTACAGTGATCTTGCCTCGCCCTTTTCCCAATTATCGACCCCTCTATCCAGTAATACATATCTCCTTTAAATACATTTAATATCACATGGAGATAGTTCTATAAAACTGGAAACTATAAAATCGAAATCTTAACCAATTTCATTAAAAATGACAAAAATTGTCATTTTTCTATATGCGTTATATTGTCTCGAAATTGGAAAGATTCGATTTATAGCACAAAATCACAAAATGATAACAAAACACTAACGATTTAGTGACACCTGGGAAACAACAAAGCCAACCGATTTGTTCACTATTCCCCAGGAATCATCCTCAAAATGAGTGATCCAAGAAAAACACATCAACCATATAACCTATAGCACTACACATTAAAGAGAAATAATTAGCACATACGCAAGAGCAAAATAAAATAAACTACATAATTCATCAATCAAATCCAACCAATACCTGTAAGAAAATAACTTGATTATCACTTGATTAAAAACTTCAAACCTGAAATCGTTTTAAACATATATATAATAGTGAGTGTGCCCGAAATATTATAATTTAACAGGAGCATTGAACACCTATATATTCACACCATTCGCCGGATTCTGTGAATGACCTTTGAATTGCTTTAAAGTAACCTGAGCTTTGAGCTCACACACTGTTTCCTCACTCTTATGATTCTCGTTTTTCAGTTTCAGGACTCTCCGAATCAACCTGTTTTTATGCTTCTTCAGACGCAACAGACACTTATCATCGGAATTAGATTTATCTTTCATCCTGGTATTCTCGGCTTTAATAACATCACGATGCGCTACCATTCCTGTTATTTCTTCCTCCATCCTATGTATTTTATCCAACAAAAAGTTTACAAATAACGGGTGAACCATTTCACCAATTCGATAGAAACCCGGTAAATTCACTTCTACAGACTTGTCCTTAACTGGAGGATCGACCACAGGGTCAACCTGAAGATTCTTATCAGATACATGGGGACTGTTATCTGTATGGTTTACGATAGGCTCATGGTCAATATCAAGGCCATCATTAGGCGAGACATGATTCTCTTCTTCGTCATCTAGCACAACTATTTCAATGTCTTTGTTATTGCTCATGGAAGACTTAACAGTATTAACCTTGGCTAACATACTCCTCGTAAACCTACCAGTCACCTTAACATTCGGCCTTTTGCCCTTTTGTTTGCAAGTATTGTCATTATGTTTCGGTGTCACATGGGATAAGTTTAAAGACTTCCTCATACGCTTGGAAGGCATAGGAGTAGCATGACTGCACACAGGAGTGGGAACAAGATCATCGCAGACACTGGGGCTTACACAACTTTCAGGGTTTGACACATGATTGTGCACATGTGAAGCCGAAACTTGACAAGGCTCCTGATGCCTAACACATTCTTCAGGGAAATCGACCTGACAATGGAAGAATTCCAAGAAACCATGCTTTTCGAGAAAATCATCCCATGACCGATTTTGCTTAGACAACTCTCTTTCTACCAATATCCTGACCAGGCCATGATGAAACAGACTGTGACCGATGTTCTTCCGCCCCTTCTTAATGGCCGAAGACATCTTGGTCAAACTCTGAACCAAATAATAAGGCAAATTAACAGGAAAGCCGAGGAAAACACCCAACAATCAAAGGTGATAGACATAAGCAGAGGATAGACGACCCTCACAGGTCACGTACTGGTGAATAAAGTCTAGAATCGGTCGCCATTCTTTCTTGAAATATTTCTGTAATACACTAGTTCTAAAGGACACCTCCTCACAAGGATTCTTCAACATCTGTCTCCATTTCGTGACCTCCATCTACTTGTACTTGAACCAACGTTCACCTGTCAACGGCAAACCCATAGCCAGAGCAACTGAGCGCTCATCAACCCTAAGTTGGAGGTCGGCCACCTTAACCCTAGCATCGGCCAGCAACAAAGCAAATAACCTAGTCACCTCAGGGTTTGAGTCTGTAAACTTGCGAATGAATGGCAACCATCCGACCGCTTCAACCTTGGCTAAGAGCTCAAGGTTTCCATCAAAGAGTTTCATGTCACTAGGTTCAACCCTAACCACCGGAGCCATAGTTGCGAGCGCAAATGCACGCAGTGGCACACAGAAGAGATACCACAAATCGAAACCCGACAGTAAACTGGAGAGCGAGCATTCAGGATGCAAACCAAGCAGAAAACACAAGCAGTGAAACCCAACGCTCTCATAAACGAAATGCACCATGAGAAAACCCAGACAAGACCCCTGTAAACTCGGCATGGGGGAGGGAGAATGATCGCACAGAGTGGCAATCAAGTAATAGCAAGTGACAATGAAGACTCCAGATTAAACTCATTTTGCCATTATTTATCTGGCACGATCGTAATAACACCACTCATCGCATCAGATACAGGTGTTCAACGAGCATGGAGCCATGACGCTGAGCACGTACTGGCGATTGAATATCATTTACAGAGTCATGTACGAGTGTAATGATACCGTATCAATCTGTAATCAAATAGACCAAATGGTGACGCAAGTCCAAACAACCATAGGGGATGAACCTTGAGCGTTAAACGTCGACCTTACCCTATGATGGTTTAAATCTTTGAAGGTGGCGAGCATATGACACGACATCAAACCAACCCCAAACTTCACATGCAAGACTATAAATTACGATATGGAGCATATTATAAAGGTCGGGATCAAATAATAAGGTTGGACTGCACATAATTCAGAAGTTAAACAACAAGCCTTGGAGATAAAATTTCCGTGAACTTTGATAAGGTACCAAACAATACCATAATCGACTTTCCAATTTCACAACCTTATTAAATTCGCACATAAAACGCAAATAAAAATATCAAGTAATAAGTATTCTAATAAGGCTTATGGTCAGGTTATAGTAAAAGGTATGGAAATCAAAATACTCACACCCTAATCTGAAAGGTAAGCCAATTCAAAATAATGATTTCACTGTAGTGATTTATATCAACTAACCATAGTTCACCAAGGTTGTAAAAAAAAACATGGAATTTCATTGTTTCAGTAGCTCATGGAATGTGATTGTTTCAGTAGCTTCCAATTCTTTAGATTTGAAACAAGAAATTCAAACATTTCATCAAAACAAAATAAAATTTTGTTTGATGAAATTTGTTTTTTAAAGGTTGTTGGGTAGGAGCACAATCGATGGCGACTGGCTAGGAGGAATAGTTATCTCTGAGTTCTTGACCTAAAACCATGCAATCAAATCATTAGATCCCTTATGTATACCATTATACAGAAATCAATATTTTAACATTTTCAACAGATTCAGGAATTTCATATTTCTAAAAATTTACCAGAAATTTATAGTTCAGGTTATTTATTCGATAAAAAATGAAATCTCTCACAAAAATAAGTCCAAACGAAATAAAACAGTAAGTGGCTTGATTTTAAAAAAAATGAAATCTCAATACCACAAGCATGGCCCTGCTGCCAGCAGGCATCCATAGCCTCGACAGGGTTACTTCAAAGCCTAAAGAATGCCAGTATCCCATCTGCTAGTTATAGATATAAAATTTTGGCTAGGTTGAACTGTTATCATCATTTTATTTATTTATTTATTTTTATACTTCTGAAGGCCATAGTTTTGGCTTGGTAACTAGATAGTAACCATGTCAGTCACCAATCTGCATTACAGTAAATAAACCGGCTCATGATGAGACCTTTTATCCCTGGGTGGTTTTGTCTAAGGGCCATTGTCCAAGCTTGGTGACCGGAAACGAAAATGTTACTAAATGCAAACCTATGATCCTGAACAGACTGGCTCATTATGAGACCCTCTGTCCTTCGGATTATTTTAGAGAAATATTCGAATCCAGCCATGGCCAGACTGTAGTTATGTTTAATCTCCAATGAGATTATCTTAGCAGATAGGGAGGCAAATCTAATTCTCTTCACGAGAGGGGGGTGGCGTAAAAGACTTAAATAGATAACCTTGACAAATACTTCCTTAATGCTTTTGGAAAAATCTTTGCAGAAACTCATCTTATTAATTTATATTTACATGTTTTAAAAAATTTCTGGTAAAGTCTAGAAAGATGAAAAACCGTTCACTGTTCAATACGTTAAAAAACATGACAATATTCAGGATAGTAGACCATGATGCATGATTTGCAAGTCAATCACAGG
This sequence comes from Pseudotsuga menziesii, assembly GCA_001517045.1. Lineage (NCBI taxonomy): Eukaryota > Viridiplantae > Streptophyta > Pinopsida > Pinales > Pinaceae > Pseudotsuga > Pseudotsuga menziesii. The sequence goes on from LPNX010774433.1 coordinate 266,662, forward strand.
ATTTGATGAAAAATCATCAGCTTGAAGTTTAATTAATTGATCATTCTCAAACATTACACAAATAAAACGACAAATAGATATGAAGAGAGAGTCAAATCAAACAAGTAAAATAAACAATCTAAAATAAAATTCCACAAACCGAGAAAACCACCCAAGGTATATACAGGATAATCCCTTAATGGGGATCAGCAAAAAAATATTTTTTTATAAGATGACCATTTATTGGAAGGTTCTCGACATCTCCCTCTAGCGTCTGCAACCTAAATGTGCTAGGACCAAGTTTTTCTACAATGATAAACGGTCCCAGCCATAGGCATTGGAACTTAGTATGTTTTCCTCTGTCTTCATGCTCTTTGTCCCATTTCAGAACTAGGTCACCTACTTCCAGATTGCTACTAGCTGATTTTCGGTGATCGAACCAGCATTTCACTGTCTTTTGATGTTGGTCAAACTTCTTTCTGGCTAACTCTCTTTCTTCTTCCAGCTTAAGCAAGGTATTAATTCTATGTTCCATAGCAGAACATGTTGTTTCTTGTACTGACTGGGAAATCTGTAGAGAGGGTAAAAATAGATGAGGAGGCAGGATAGCTTCTTTACCGTAAACCAAGAAAAAGGGAGAGTTACCTATGGCAGCCTTGGGAGTCACCCGGTCAGCCCACAAGGCATTTGATAAAGCGTTGTGCCAATTTCTATGATGATTAACCACTGTGCGTTTCAGAATTTTGATTAATTTTTTATTGGAAGATTTAGCTAATCCGTTATCCTGAGGATAATAATTAGATGAATATTTTAACTTTATGCCTTTTTCCAATGCATATTCTGTTAATTTTATAGAAGAAAAATAGGTTGCGTTGTCAAAAATCAAAGATTTTGGAACACCAAACCTGGTGACAATAAAGGAGTCAAGGAAAGATATCACCTGTTCTAAGTTAACCACTCGCAAACGGATGGCTTCAACCCATCTAGTGAAATAATCGGTGGCTGTTAGAATCTATTTGTGCTACTGTGAGGAAGCTGGTGTGATTGGACCAACAATGTCCAAGCCCCATTGTTGAAATGGGACTTTAATAATAACAGGTTGGAGAGGTAACGCTACTTTCTTAAGTCTGCCGCCTGCTCTCTGACACTCCTGACATTTCCTAGCAAAGGCATATGCATCCTTAAACAAAGTAGGCCAGTAATATCCAGCTTTGAGTACTTTATGTGCGGTGGTTTCTCCACCAAAATGTCCTCCGGCTGGCCCTGCATGTAATTGAGGCAACACACTATCAGCTTCATTCCTTTCTAAGCAACGAAGGAGAACTCCTTCAAAATTATTTTTGAACAGAATATTATTAATCAGTTGATAAGGTGCAGATCTTAATCTCAAAGCCCTTTTGCTACGAGAATCTAAATGTTCAGGAGCATTTCCATGCATCAGAAAAAATTTAATGTCATGATACCAGGAATCAGAGGGGGCTGAGATTGGCAAAACCTCCCTTTCGAACAGAAAATGTTCATCGACGAAGTGCAGATCAGATTCAGAGACATCTGAAGATCCAGCTGCCAACTTGCAAAGTCCCTGTCCTCTGACAATCTTTAAAGGCTTGATTTCCAGGTCATACTCCTGAAGTGCTGTAACCCAATGGGCTCTCTTTTCACCCAGGTCCTTTTGCACCGAAAGATTTCTGACTGCAGAATATGACACAATAACCTTGGTGTGTGACTTCAGCAGATAAGGCCTAAAATGTTTCACTGACTTAAAAACGACAAATGCTTGTCTGTCTACTTTTGGATAATTGAGCTCTGCGCTGTTCAAACCGGAACTCGTAAAAGCAATGGAAGCTTCATTGTTTTCGTGATTCTTCTGTGTTAAAACAACATCATATGAAGAGTCAGAAGCAAATATATACAAAATAAATGGTCTAGAGAAATCCAGGCTTATTAAGGTAGCTTTTGGTATATCATGAAAAGATTTCTTTTCTTTAGCAGACCATTTGAAATCAACATCTTTCTTAATCATTTTCTGGAGTGGTTTGACAATTTCAGTGAAACCAGGAATAAACCTGGAAACAAAATTTATCTTCTCTAGAAAAGATTGCATAGTTTTCTTTGAATGAGGCATAGAAATCTGTGCTATAGCCTGTGAACGTTCAGGGTCAATATTGATACCTTGTTTTGAAACTATAAAATCCAATAACTTACCTTCAGTAACCGCAAAAATGGATTTCTTGGGATTTAGGGAGATTCCATACTTCCTGCAACGTTCAAAAACCCTCCTAAGATGTGTTGGGTGATCAGCTCTATTTTTTGAAAAGACAATTATATCATCAAGTAAATGACGACAAATTGGTCTATTAAGCCTCTGAACACAATATCCATTTCCATTTGAAACATAGCTCTGGCATTAATTAAGCTGAACGACATTTTCCTGTAGGCATATGTTCCCCAAGGGGTTCTAAAGGTTGTTTTCAGCTGATCTGTTTTGGATACTAGTACTTGATTGTATCACGAAAAGGCATCTAAAAGTGAGAACATTTCAAATCCAGAGACCTGTTGTAATATATTCTCCATAGGCAGAACGGGATAATTGTCTTTTTCTGAAACCTTGTTTAGATTTCGAAAATCAACGCACAACCTAATATCACCATTTTTCTTTCTGACGGGGACGATATTTGCTACCCACTGTGCATGCTGCACTGAAAAAATTATTCTAGCAGCGAGGAGTTTGCTAAGCTCTTTCTTAACATCCGGTTCTAGGCTAGGGTGCATTTTTCTCAGTTTCTGCTGGAATGGTTTAGCCTGTTGTTTCGTGGGGATAACATGTTGCATTATGTTTGGATCAAATGTCTTGAGGTCGTCATATGTCCAAGCAAAAATGTCCTTAAACTCATTAAAGAGTCGTATGAAGGCCGTTTTTTCTTGGGAAGTACATGTACTGCCCAGATTTACACATTGAGGACTGTGTTCAGAGCCTAAATTTATGACTTTAGATTGCATAGTGGAGCTGTTGGTTTTATAGTTCCTTACACCTTTAAATTTGTCCTTCAAATCATAAAATTTCTCAAGTTTAATAAAATATCTAGGAAGAGTACTGACCTGATCAAGAGACTCTTCAATTGAACAAGGTTTATGAATTACCGCAAAGTTGTACAGATCTTCATCATGAGTCATTTCATCGATGATTGCATATTTGAAAGTGTCTTTCACGGTAAAAAATTCGATCAACTGCTCATCATGGTCAAAAACCCTCCAATTGACAACATTATGAGGTATGGAAGGCCTGAAAAGTAGTTCAACAAAAAAAGAATCAGCAAGCATCCCTTTGGATGGAATTAACCTTGAAGCAACATTTGCTAGGAGATCTGCTTCCTGATTCAAATAACGAGGAATATAATTTATATTAAAAGCTTCAAATGATAATAATAAATTCCACACCTCTATTTGGTAATTTCTTAGATGTCCAGCAATGCAATGTATAGTGTTACGTACCTATCTAACGATAATTTCAGAATCTCCTAACACTACCAAAGCTTTAGCTCCTAGATCAATTGCCTTTTTCAGCCCTTGAATAAGGGCTTCATATTCAACAATATTATTGGTGCATTCAAATTCCAACCTGCAAGCAACAAAGTACCTTTTTCCCTGAGGATCTATTAACAGGAAACCGGCCCCAACTCCTTCCTTTGACTTAGACCCATCAAAGTATGGAGACCAAAGGCCATCATTCAGGTCCAAATGTGTAGTGTTTGTAATTGGAATTTCGTCCGGAACTTGTGTAAAATGGAAAACTTTAGATTGATGTTCCGAATCTTGGACTGATGAAGTTTCAGCCTCAAGGTTTCCAAAGAAAGAATCAACCATGTAATTGCCCATTATGGTGTCAGTAAATAACACAGGTTCGTTTGAGTCATCCAGTTCGGTGACCATGTGCTTCATATAACGTTCTTGATCAATTCTGATTTTGTTTGGACGACCATTATGAGGTATCCATAAGTGTGACCAGTCCGTCGCAAAATATCCCTTCAATTTTTCAGACCAATATCTACTGAGGAATAAGCCATATGCCTTAGGGATATCTGCAACAATTATATCAATGATGAAATGAACTTGAGGATTTGAGGCTAGTCTTATCAGCACTTCGTTCAACTTTCCTATTACCTTTACATTAGATCGGTCAAGTTGCACAATGCTTGTATCACATGGCACGGGGACTGCATTAAGTTTTTTGCACACCGAATATGGCATAACATTTTTAGAAGCCCCTGATTCTATCATACAATTGTGTACTTTACGATTGCATATTTCAAATGTAAGTAGAAAAAGAGGAGTTGAGGAATCTGATTTCTTATCTATGGACGAGGCATTGACTGAAGATTTTGTTGTGTTCTCTTTAGTATTAGTAGAACTATTTTGAGTGGAGGAATTTTTGCCATTTTTACCTAAAGAAACCCTTTGCATCATGTTATCTCGAATCACATGAAATTTGAGGAGTTCATAGATAGAAATGTTGTCTCTGATTTTCTTCAAATCCTCAGCCAAGTCATATTCCAAATCAAGAGATTGTGTAGTCTTAGTATTCGAAGGTTGGGTTTTTGTTTTGACAGTCGAACTGTCATCTGTAGACTTTGTAGAAGGTTCCCCTGAGGGCTGATCCTTCTTAATTCTAGTGTTATATTGATGCTGATTGACATTCACAGCAGCCACATCTTCATCGTCGGTCAATTCCGTAGTATCCCAGAAGTGACTGATAATTTGAGGAGGTTTATCTTCAGTGTTATTATCAGTGCCTTGGGTATCTTCAGAATTTTGTCTTGAAGATTGGGTTTCACTTTCAGGTGATGTTTCTAGGCCTGAGACTAATAGTTTTAGGAAACTGTTAATTTCATCAACATTATTAGCTTCAGATGGTGGAATCTATTTAGCAGCTGTATTTTGGAATGGTCTTCTAAAAGGATGTCTAGGTGGTTCTTTTTTCGGAGTACTTTCAGAAGTACCTTTCTTCAAATCTATGATTTCATTGGATAGTTTCTTTATGACTCTTTGAAGACTGTCCAAGTCTAGTGCATCTTGACCCTTCTTCTTAGGGTTTGTCTTAATAGTAGACATTTCTTTCTCGACCTTAATGGCTTCATCAAAAGTTTCAGTGAGAGTAGGCTTGGCAGCTCTCCTGACAAACATGGCCATAGAAACGGGTAGAGCTGAAGTATAAAATTCAATAGTGACATCTTCAACCGGCCTTGAGGTGGCAGGAATTCTGTTTCTAAGGGTCAAGAACCACTGGTTAAAATATTTAACCTTCTCCTTGGCTTCCATACAGATCCTAGAAAATTCTAAGACCAACACAGCTGGGGTCTTATCGTCTCCAAACTTGTTCATGAAAGCCAACTCGAATTCGTTCCAGTTGGTAATAGAACCAGGGGTAAGTGAAAAATACCAAGTCGAGGCTTTGCCTTCAAATGTGTAAGGGAAAAGTCAACAGACTACATCTTCGTGTTCAACATTTAAAAGCAAAACTGTTAACATGAATTTCTTAACGTGATCTTCTGCGGGCTCTTTCAGCTCGGGATTGAACTTGGGCAACAATTTCTCAGGATGCTTTGGGAAAGGATGTTGATCACCTAGAACAGCAACCGCATCCTGAGCTAACCATGGCATAATGGAATTGGGATTCGGGTTTAAACCTGCCATGTTTCTTGGTGATGGAGGTGGTGAAGGTCGTGTTTGAAGAATGTGAGGAGGTGAATGAGGCGGTGATGGTGGTCGACCAGACCCTTCTGTAGTAGGTGGTCCTAAAGAGGATGAAGGTTGATTGGTTCCTATTAGAGACTGTTGTAATTGATAGTTAGGGAGGACACCTAAAATTTTATCTTGTTATTCAGGTGCAGACTCAGTATGGTGAGTGCGCGGATGTCTGATCTGTGGAAGAGGAATTTCAATGGGTTGGATTCCAGTAAGATTTGAATAGGCTCTCATTAAAATCCTACGGGATTCATTGATGTCCTGTTCAAACTGATCAATTTCTTCAGGTAGATGGGAACCGCTAGCATTGAACTGATGAATGAGATTTCGAACAGTATCGTTCAACGGAGTCTCATCTAATTGTGATGACTGAAATGTTTGTGGTTGAGATGCTGATTGTATTTGAGGGGTAGAGGGCTGAGTAATTTTGTGAACAGGATTGTTTTCATCAGTCATTTGCTTAAGCTGGCCCTCCTTCTAGCGCCATTGTTGACGTGCCTTATTGGTACAGATGTCAACCGAGAGGCAACCCGATCCAAAAGTTTTCAAAGATGCTCTCAGTTGTTAGGTAGCTGCCTCTAACGAGTTTAAGGCCCCGTTGCCTTCCCTAAACTACTCCCAGCTACAGGAAAAAAATTAAAAAGAAAAACTAAAGCCATTGTTTGTTAACTAAATCTATAGTATACCTATGAATATACACATCAAACTGTTAAAGATAATTACTGAATTAGTTGGTATAATACACAACTAATAACTAGAAATTATTCTATTAAACCAATTAATCTATGAATTCAATAACAAATAATTAATGAAATATTAACAGATTCAATCAATTTACATAAATTACACTATAAACACATGTACATTAATAACAGGATTAAAATGATAATTTATCAAAACATTAATGTCAAATCTGATCCAATATGGGTTTTTCTGTAAAATAAATGCAGAAAAACTACCATTAACCTAACCTAAATGTCCTATCCTGATCAGGAGCATAGAAAGCATTAACCTGGAATTAAATTTGCAAATAATGCTACTGTGTTAAAAATCCTGAAAGTGTTCGGAAGGAATTCAGAAATTTAAACAAGATAACACAGTGAACAAGTATATCACACACATCATGATGAAAACATCAAATCTACTATGTGACATATATTAGCAAATTAAA
>LPNX010774433.1:273946-309790 GCA_001517045.1 Pseudotsuga menziesii
TTTTCCCAACTATCGACCCCTCTATCCAGTAATACATATCTCCTTTAAATACATTTAATCTCACATGGAGATAGTTCTATAAAACTGGAAACTACAAAATCGAAATCTTAACCAATTTCATTAAAAATGACAAAAATTGTGATTTTTCTATATGAGTTATATTGTCTCGAAATTGGAAAGATTTGATTTATAGCACAAAATCACAAAAATGATAAAAAAACACTAACGATTTAGTGACACCTGGGAAACAGCAAAGCCAACCGATTTGTTCACGATTACCTAGGAAGCATCCTTAAAATGAGTGATCCAAGAAAAACGCATCAACCATATAACCTGCAGCACTACACATAAAAGAGAAATAATTAACACATACGCAAGAGAAAAATAAAATAAACTACATAATTCATCAATCAAATCCAACCAATACCTGTAAGAAAATAACTTGATTATCACTTGATTAAAAACTTCAAACCTGAAATCGTTTTAAACATATAGATAATAGTGAGTGTGCCCAAAATATTATAATTTAACAGGAGCATTAAACACCTGTATATTCACACCATTCACCAGATTCTGTAAATGACCTTTGAATTGCATTAAAGTAACCTGAGCATTGAGCTCATGCACTTTTTCCTCACTCTTATGATTCTCGTTTTGCAGTTTCAGGACTCTCCGAATCAACCTATTTTTATGCTTCTTCAGACGCAGCAGACACTTATCATCAGAATCAGATTTCTCTTTCATCCTTGTATTCTCGGCTTTAATAACATCACGATGCGCTACCATTCCTGTTATTTCTTCCTCCATCCTATGTATTTTATCCAACAAACAGTTTACAAATAACGGGTGCACCATTTCACCAATTCGATAGAAACCCGGTAAATTCCCTTCTACAAACTTGTCCTTAACTGGAGGATCGATCACAGGGTCAACCTGAAGATTCTTATCAGATACATGGGGACTGTTATCTGTATGGTTTACGATAGGCTCATGGTCAATATCAAGGCCATTATTAGGCGAGACAGGATTCTCTTCTTCGTCATCTAGCACAACTGTTTCAATGTCTTTGTTATTGCTCATGGAAGACTTAACAGTATTAACCTTGGATAACATACTCCTCGTAAACCTACCAGTCACCTTAACATTCGATCTTTTCCCTTTTGTTTGCAGGTATTGTCATTATGTTTCGGCATCACAGGGGATAAGTTTAAAGACTTCCTCATACACTTGGAAGGCATACGAGTACCAGGACTGCACACAGGGGTGGGAACAAGATCATCGCGGACGCTGGGGCTTACACAACTTTCAGGGTTTGACACAGGCTTGTGCACAGGTGAAACCGAAACTTGACAAGGCTCCTGATGCCTAACACATTCTTCAGGGAAATCATACTGACAATGGAAAAATTCCAAGAAACCATGCTTTTCAAGAAAATCATCCCATGACCGATTTTGCTTAGACAACTCTCATTCTACCAATATCCTGACCAGGCCATGATGAAACAGACTGCGACCGATGTTCTTCGGCCCCTTATTAATGGCCAAAGAAATCTTGGTCAAACTCTGAACCAAATAATAAGGCAAATTAACAGGAAATCTGAGGAAAACAACCAATAATCGAAGGTGATAGACATAAGCAGAGGATAGACGACCCTCACAGGTCACGTACCAGTGAATAACGTCTAGAATCGGTCGCCATTCTTTCTTGAAATATTTTCGCAATACATCAGTTCTAAAGGACACCTCTTGGCAAGGATTATTCAGCATCTGTCTCCATTCCATGACCTCCATATGCTTGTACTTGAACCAACGTTCACCTGTCAACGACAAACTCGTATCCAGAGCAACTGAGCACTCATCAACCCTAAATTGGAGGTCGGCCACCTTAACCCTAGCATAGGCCAGTGACAAAGCAAATAACCTAGTCACCTTAGGGTTTGAGTCTGTAAACTTGCGAATGAATGGAAACCATCCGACCGCTTCAACCTTGGCTAAGACCTCAAGGTTTCCATCAAAGAGTTTCATGTCACTAGCTTCAACCCTAACCACCAGATCCATAGTTGCGAGCGGAAATGCACGCAGTCGCACACAGAAGAGAAACCACAAATCGAAACCTGACAGTAAACTGGAGAGAGACCATTCAGGATGCAAACCAAGCATAAAACACAAGCAGTGAAACCCAACACTCTCATAAACAAAATTTGCCATGAGAAAACCCAGACAAGACCCCTGTAAACTCGGCATGGGGGAGGGAGAATGATCGCACAGAGTGGCAATCAAGTAATAGCAAGTGACGGCGAAGACTCCAGATTAAACTCATTTTTCCATTATTTATCCGGCACGATCGTAATAACACCACTCATCACATCAGATACAGGTGTTCAATGAGCATGGAGCCACAACGCTGAGCACGTACTGGCGATTGAATATCATTTATAGAGTCATGTATGAGTGTAATGATACTCTATCAATCTGTAATCAAATAGACCAAATGGCGATGCGAGCCCAAACAACCATAGGGGATGAACCTTGAGCGTTAAATGTCGACCTTACCCTATGATGGTTTAAATCTTCGAAGGTGGCGAGCATATGACACGACATCAAACCAACCCCAAACTTCACATGCAATACTATAAATTACGATATGGAGCATATTATAAAGGTCGAGATCAAATAATAATGTTGGATTGCACATAATTTGGAAGTTGAACAACAAGCCTTGGAGATAAAATTTGCATGAACTTTGATAAGGTACCATACAATACCAGAATCGAATTTCCAATTTCACAACCTTATTAAATTCACACATAAAACGCAAATAAAAATATCAAGTAATAAGTATTCTAATAAGGCTTATGGTCAGGTTATAGTAAAAGGTATGGAAATCAAAATACTCACACCCTAATCTGAAAGGTAAGCCAATTCAAAATAATGATTTCACTGAAGTGATTTATATCAACTAACCATAGGTCACCAAGGTTGTAAAAAAAAAACATGGAATTTCATTGTTTCAGTAGCTCACGGAATGTGATTGTTTCAGTAGCTTCCAATTCTTTAGATTTGAAACAAGAAATTCAAACATTTCATCAAAACAAAATAAAATTTGTTTCTTAAAGATTGTTGGGTAGGAGCACAACACCTTTGCTTTGCTCATAGCAATACTTAGCTTTCCTTATTGCTTCTTCAAGAGTTCTAGGTTCATAAAACTCAATTCTATCTTTGTAAGACTGAGGTAATCCACTTAGAAAATGCTGGACCTTCAATTTTTCATCTCTGATGTACCAGACATACCTCAACAACTCCAAAAACTTATTTGCATATTCTTCCATGGTCCGTTGTCCCAATCTCAGCTCATGGAACTCCTTAATCTTGTCATCATAATACCTGTCAGAGAGGTATTTCTGCTTGAAATACTTCTTGAACTGTTTCCACTTAAGTCTCCGTTCACTGATCCTCTTTACTTGCTTGAAGTGTCTGCACCAAATGGTTTCTCTTCCATTCAAATTGAATATGGAAACTCTTGCCTTCATGTTTCCTGAATAATCATGCACTTGAAAGTACTTATTTATCCCAAGAAGCCAAGCTTCAACTTCTTGTCCAGTCTTTACCTCACCATCAAACGTAGGAGGTTTAGCTTTCTTAAATTCATCTCGAGAGCGATCCATATGGTTCCTTCTTCTTTTCTTATGAGGAGATGAACTTGTATCCCAGCTGGATACTTAAGAATCAGATGATCCACTAGAAGTCCTTCTCCTTCTCCTAGTGCTGCTCTTACTGCCTTCTGGCCTTGATGTACCCTGTCCAGAATCTATCTTTTTCTGTAAATCTGTCAAACTCTGCAATATGGCAGCATTCAACTGATGCTGCTCTTCCTGGGCTTTAACTAAGCTTCTCATGGTGGCTACAGCATCTGACGGTGTATCTTGGAATCTCCTTCCCATTGGACTCGATGTCATCATTCCCATTACGGACATTTTCTCCCATGGCATCTCCTGCTCGCTCGTAAGAATCCCGAGCATCATACCCATCATGGGTTCTCACGACTGAACCACCTTTGGCTTTACCACACTGTTCTTTCTGGAGTACCGCTCTTGGAAGTTATCTAAATTTCTGCAAATGTGTTTGTAGCAAACTGTTAGATGCACAATATTAATATAAAACAAAATTACTTACCTTTTCTTTTGGAAAATCATAAAACAACAATTATGAAAAAACACAGAATTTTCTCTATTTCATATTCAGCTTTGTGACCACAGACAGTTTGCTGAAATCTGCTGAAAACCGACTGAAGATAGTCAAAAAGTGCTCGAAACACTACTAGGAAATTCTTCTGAAAACCCAAACTTCCTTAGGCCCAATCGGACCTCTTCCCAGCTATTTTGCCGACATTGTGGTAGTCAAAACAACTACATTTCCTATTTGCATCGGCGCCCATGTTGTCTGTGCATCAGGTGCATAGTCCCTTGAGCAGTCACAGTGGCAGAAAGTGTTCTTACTTTAGTTTCCACAGGAAAACATCTAGACTTCTAATCGGTGAGTTACTCGTCTAATTCCTTCTGCCGCATCAGGCCTGCAATGGTCTATTATCCCACATCTGTTCGGCAATAGCATAACCTGTTAGTCGCCCAGCTTTTCACAATGGTGGCCAACAGTCTCCTTAAGTCTTTCATGATCGTAAGTCTATCGATGGTCGAAAGCACTAGTTGTTGCAGTGTCGGAGGGTTAGATGACTAAGTATCCGTAACGGTGGGTCACCTTCATTGAACTTTTTTCGATCGGCGATCCGATCCACTAACATTTCCCGATGGCCGATGATCTCATGCCTTAGAGAAAATTTGAATTTTCCTCTTGCCTTGTCTTTCATGACATCGGCTCTTCCATATTCTATTCATCGATGATCCAAGTCACTATACTTCTTGTCATTGCGATGATCCGAACGGTAACTTTCCTCCTCTGTGTTGGCGAACGGCTATGTTATTGCGTCGGATGATTAGTCTTCTAGGCAGCTACAATGGAGGAACACCATCTTCGATCTTCTTCGAATCGGTGGCCAAATATACTGAGGAATAACCTGATCGACATCGGTAGTCTCTTCTCGTGGAAAGGCTAGTGCTCTAGGCTTCCGAAACGGCGGGTGTACAAACCACTAATTTCCGCCGATCCAAACAGCTGACCGTCGCCGATCACCGATGGCCTCAACACTTAGACAATTTTTGAAAATTTTTCTCTTATAACTATCCTCCGTCAGTTGTGCTTCCTAGCTCTCTGCTACATCAGAAGTCCTTCCCACTAAGTGTTCCGATGAATCGACAGTTCAAACACTTAGACAAATTTTTGTGGAAGTTTTCTGTCATAAACTTTTGATCTCTGCTAGGCAGAAAGAAATCCTACTTCTGTCACTGCATCTTTCATGGCTCATTCAGGCCCATGCTGCAACATGAGCTCTGATACCACACTGTAACATCCCTGACCCTCTGACTGGCGAAGAGGACGCTACCATGGCGTTAACCATCTGGGAAATCAGCCCCATGAACATGTGCACTCATAAAATGCTAAAACAAAATGCTTTGAACTAGAACATGCATACATGATTATTCATCATACAGTGGAGGTAAACATACGTTCATATAAGCATTCAACATGTTCATCATAATCATTAACAGTAAATAGGATTTCAAAAGTAAAATAGACAAGATTACTTATCTTATAAAGAACTCATTCTGCAACCAGCTACATTGCTGCAACGTTCCACCCAACCATAGGCTAGCATGCTCCTAAATCTCTCAACAATGCTGCCACCCCTGAGCTGGGCATGAGTCCCCAAGGAATAAGGAACAAGTAGGCTTACACATAGCCAAGGGTACACAAAACACAGAAAATCCAACAGAGTTGGGCTTTTCAGTCCATCAAGGAGTTGGGAAAGGCTAAATGCTAAGCTGGTGAGTCCATTACAGAGCTAGGAACACCTACACCAGAACTAGCCTGACTTCTAATACACCCACACACACCCAACATAAGGAATCAGTCCCTTCTCTGCTACACAGTGCCTCAGGCCCTAACTTGCCTTCCAGTGCTATTCAAGGGTTGTGGAGAAGAAAGCCGCCCCTCTAGATATGTCTGTGTGGTTTCCAAACACACTAGGTTTATCAAGCAAACCAAGCCCCCATCCCTGCTCCCAACACAGTCCGAAGACCAACCACTGCATACACACAGTCACACAAGCGATTCATAGCTTGGTTAAGGAAAACAACTCCTGAGTCGTTCTTGGCCCTATCGTGGCCACAACGGCTCACAAAACAACCTACGGCAGTCCCCAAAACGTATCAGCAACATAGTTCACAATGTGGGGAAAACAACAGTCCATCCTGGACAACGAAGCCACCGGGGAAAACTTACATAGACCACACTGGGGAAGAAAATATAGACTCTCAACCTGTACATGAGGAAATTTTTACACCAGACCCCAGAAATACAGAGGGAAAGCACACCAGATTCCACTCTGTGGAAAAACATGAATGACAACCCAAAAATGGATCCCCTCCTGGTTGTGTGAGATCAAAACAAAAAAGATGCATGTGCATGAGAATGAACAGACTACTATCTCTGCATGAGGATGAACAAACCAGGGAAATAATGGTGTAGTGGAGAGGGTGGAATGAGGGGCGTAGTCATTTTTCTGCCCATTGTGAGGTTCAATCCGCTAGTGGAGTGTGCATGTGGGAAAGGACTGACAATCCTGCCAAACTCCACTCCCAGCCATAACTGCCCCAACTAACAACAACAGTTTTTAATGGTGGTAGTTGGGTAAGACAAGGGAAGGTCACACATGGATTTTTCCCCATTGGTTCATGGTTTAACAGCTCCCCCCCTTATCCTTGGGAAAATCATGCCCTTTTCATTATGGTTGCAGTGAGCATAGCTGGTTGGGTTCATTTAATTAAAGATGTATATTTACATGATGACAAAACTTGATATGTATGCCACATGCCCCGATATACCATTAGTGACAATTTCAACCTGTAACATAGCATAACCAATCAATGGTGGGGCCTTGGCCTTTAGCTCCGGACCATGATTATTTACAATATATACATCATATACATCTAATGTAATGGGGTCAAAATCGGGGTGTTACAATCATAACGAAAAACAGAGCTGACCATTTCTATATTGAAGTCCTCAAAAAGATTCAGGAGGACATGTTGTTTCAACAACAAAAAGAGTATAGAGTAGACGAGACCGGACTATTGTGGTTTAAAGATAGATTGTATGTTCCGGAAGGAGGAGACATCGGGTCTAGCATCCTAAAGGAGTTCCATTGGAAGCCATACTCGAGGAATCCGAGATATCAAAAGATGATATCAATAGTAAAGAGACATTTCTTTTGGCCTATGTTAAAGGATGACATATAATTATTCACCGCAAAATGCCAAGAGTGTCACCTAGTCAAAGCTAAGCACCATCATCATCCAGGATTACTAGAACCATTACCCATTCTGGAATGGAAGTGGGAGGTTATTAGTATGGATTTTTTTATGGGTCTACCGAAAAGAAGGAAGAAAAATGATTCCATCTTTGTAGTGGTTGAAAATTTATCTAAAGTGGCACACGTTATCCCAGTTAAGTCAACTTATAAGGCAGTTCACATTGCTGACATATTCTTAAAGGAGATATTCAAATTGCATGGGATAGCCAAGGAAATCATCTCAGATCCAGGAATGAATTTTACTGATAACTTTTGGAGATATTTATTCTCTGGCTCAGATACGTAGTTAAATTTTAGAACTTCTTACCACTCGTAGACTGACGGGAAGATAGAACAGGTAAACCATATTTTGGAAGACATGCTTAGAATGTATGTTATGAACAATCCCACCAAGTGGGAGGATTATTTGCACCTTGTATATTTTGCATATAACAACAGATACTAGACCTTCACCAAGATGAGTCCCTTCGAGGGTACTCTATGGTCGTAAGTGCAGAACATCGGTTACTTGGGATGGTCCGATGGACCGGCTCATGTTAGGACCATACTTACTAAAGGACCTAGAAGAGTTAGTCACCAAAGTACAACAGAAACTCAAAGAAGTGCAAGACAACCAGAAAGTTTATGCAGATAAGAAAAGAAAAGATAATTATTACCAGATCGACGAACATGTTTACTTAAGAGTAAAAGCGAATATAAGCTCATTGAGCTTGGGAACATGCGGAAAGCTGGCACCAATATTTTGCGGACCCTTTGAGATACTAGCCAAGAGAGGGACAGTGGCATATGAATTAGATTTACCTGCTCATATAAAAGTTCATAATGTTTTCCATGCATCTTTATTAAAGAAATATGTATATTATACTAAACATGTTATTGATTGGTCTTTGTTACAGGTGGAACCCAAAGAGGAATTTGTACCTGAATCGCTTCATATTCTGGACAAAAGAGAAGTACATCTCATGAAGTGCACCATAGTCCCGCTGAAAGTGAAATGGAAGCACATTGAAGATAATGAGGCCACTTGGGAGAATGAAGCCACCATGGGAGAGGCTTACCCCGCCTTGTTTCATGATTTCATTTGTAGTGCCTAGAACGTCGGGACGTTGTATTTCTAATCAAGGAGGGATGTAATATCCTGAATTTTTATCTTAACTATAATGGGCATGAGTCCCATTGCACATGAGTTACTTTGATGTTTATGTTTGCATATTGGGCATAAGGCCCCACTGCACATGAGTAATGTTTATTAGTTAGATATATTGGACGTAATCCAATGCATATGTTTTATTATCATGTATGCGATTGTATATGTTGGGAATGAAACCTAATGGACAAAAATTATTGTCATAGTACAATGTACTGAATGCATTATGTGATTTACCTTAATGCATATACTGAGATTATTATTGTGATAAATGTGCAAAAAACTGAATGCATGATTGAGTTCTATAATGTGTTGGGCATGAACCATGAAGCACATGACTGATGCAATTTTTTGTTGAGCAAAAGCTCTAGAAAACATGAGTTATGAAGTCTTGTATTTAGCGTAAGCTTTGGAGCACATGAGTTACGATATTTTGTGTTGAGAATAAGCTATGGAGCACATGATTTATAAGATTGGAAGTGTTAGGAATAAGCCCTGTATCATTCCAAATTGATGTTGAGCATAAGCTCTGGAGCATCAGATTGTTGGCCATTGTATCCCTAGGTGTATTATACAAGTACATCCTAGCATTAGTGTTGAGCGAGAGGATATGAAATTGCACTAAGTGTAACTCCCAGTTATTAGTGTTGAGCTTGGGCTCTTAAATGCATTTATCAATTGCAAAGAACTAACAACGATATTGATCCATTTGAAACAGGAAAAATCGTGATCTATTACCAAAATTTAATCAAATCAATAACAAGAGATGTGAAATGATATCAATACTGTATTAAAACAAATTTTTTAAGAAATTACATAAACCTCAAGTACACATAGGTATATTCACTCTCTTGTCCAAATATTTCCCCTTCCAAAAGTCCCTTAATACATCTAAAGTTTACCTCTTAAATAATTATTACAAAAGAATCAATTCCCTTCAAAATGGGATAAAAAAACCCAAACAAAGCTAATACAGAAGAAAATCTCTCCATATTCTCCAGATCTCCAACAACTCATCTAAGTTGGGATAATTAGCGGATTCAAGTCCAAGTTGGGAATCACATTTGTGATCTTCTATTTCATTCTTCGCTAACTTATGCCAAATATGAATGTAGATATGGATCTTACCTTCAATAGCAAATGGTTGTTTTATTAGCTAATCCACATCATCAATGCTAATACAACTAAGCCCCTGAATATTCTCTTTTGCTTCATCTCGTCGTTGTTCAACCAGTTCAATCATGAGTTTTGGCGGGCATGCATTCTCGATGAGACCCATTATAGGAAAACACAAAGAATCCATTAAATTGTCAGCAGCATACCACCACCTTCCACATATATCCCGCGCCTTCTTAATAACTTCACCAATTGTTTCATTCAGATATTCACAAGCACGTAAAATAGTTCTGACCTTCTTCAGTTGAAAACTACTAAGAATAATGATGTTTTCTGTCCTATCTTTCATGTATCTTTGCCAATCTACAACATCATCATATTCTTTGGAATCTTTCTCCCTTCTGTCTACCTGATCTTCAAGAGTAACATACATCTTATCAAAAGCAAGACGAGTCTCAAAAATACTATCCATATTTTTCAACAATTCACTGATTAATTCATAATGCTCTTGATTAGTCTCGGGAGATAATTCATTGAATTATTCTAGGGAGAATTTAGAGAATGAAGATGAAGATGCACTTGCAGTTGCATATTCACATTGCTTATCAAGCAAGGCTATTCTCTGCACAAAGACAACATTTGCAGTCTTCTCACTTAGCAACTCATATTGAAGAGAATTATTCTTCACCTGTAGCTCATTTCACTTGTCCTCAGATATATTCATTAAATCAGCAACATGAGCCTCATGTTCCTTTTTTGGTTTGTTCCAGTTCTTCCTTTAGTTTGGTTATTTCTTCTTTTTTCTTGTCAAACTCCTTGTTCAAAGAATTAACAGCATGGAAGTTTGCACCTGTGAAAGCTCCCAAAGTAGATGCAGTATCTGTAGCATCCACCTGTGGGTCACCACACTGTTGAGTCCATACTACCTGATTAGAGAGAGATGTATCTACATCACCTTAATCTATGATTTGCTTCTTACCTCTTCTAACCACTGCTTTATTAGACTTGCTATAATGATAATCTCCAAGAGAGATCACAATATCTTAATTAAACTCATATCTTACCTCGTCAGTGGAAGAAGTGTCAATCCCTGTGGACACCAAAGGAGAAGTCTGAGTGATGGTAGGAGAAGGCATAGGCATGGTGATGTGAGAAGTGAGTAAAGGAGGAGAACTACTTTGGACATCAACTGCTTCAGAAGACGAAGGGATGATTGGAATAGAGGTTTCAAGGGATGAAGCATGAATGGTATCAATTGGCAGTGATGATGAAAGTACTGAGACATTTTCAGGAACATATGATGTTGATAGATAAAAAGAAAGAATGTGAAGTGGAATTTTAAGAACTTTAAGTGCAGTAGATTGTGGCATAGGTGGGTGTACAAAGATAGGGGTGATAGAAGCAGGTATGCATGTCGAAGCATGATAGATATGGGATAATGGAGGTGATAAAGTTGATCCAATAAGAAAGCATATAGGGTTTGAATCAACGAGATAAGTAGTGCTGAGGAAAAAGGATAAGACCCAAAAGTGGGTTGTGGGTTTTGGGAACAGAGGAAGATTTCCTGTTACTACCACTGAATAAATTCATAAATTCCTACAAATTATTACCATTATCAACTTCTTCAGTGAAAAGTATAGGATAAGTTCCTCCTTCTTCAGCATCAGAATTGGTCAAGTCTATGGTATGAGCTGGAGAGGAGGAAACCTGAACTTTTAGACTTGTAAGTGGCTTAAGCTCAGTCATCACCTGATAATCACATGTTGAAGTGATTGTAGCATTTACCTATTTATCAGCAACAACCTGAGTAGTTTCAATTTCCTAAGGATCTAGCATAGAAGTCATCTTTGTCAGCTTTTTTTTAAACTATTGAGAAGTACGTATCAAGGTTTTGACCTGCTAAGCAATAGATGCATGTGTGACATCCTCCATAGGTCCTTTACTTTTATCCATAGCTAAGCCAGTTGTCACTAAAGAATCTTTAATTGATTGAGCCTCCTTCTCTTCCTTGTCTTTCCTCATATTTTCCTGAATGTCCCATTCCATTGCTCTATAAGCCTAGACCCTATCTCTGATTTCCTTCTGGTAGAACAAGATTTGACTTTGTTCCTATTTTCTCTTGGCTCTGGGTAAAAATTCAGAAAAAAAAAAGCATCGAATCCTTGGTAATTAGGTTCATTTGGTACTTCTTCATGAGTATAACCCACTTTGAAATGATTTTACGTGAGATGAGCATCAACCCATCCCTTGGGGTCATGTTTCCTTTTGCTGGAAAAACCCAGTTTCAGAGAAACTATGTGGTAACTAAGCTTTGTAGCCCAAGTCGAATTTGGTATGCTCATTGGTCCAAGGGTTTGAAGGAACTTATGCCAAACTCTTCATTTTTGTGCAGCGAGCTTCTTGTAAACTCCTTCAGTCGCTTTCTGGAAGGATATCTCCTCAATAACCAACATGTCAGGCACATCTTTGGGTAACATATGGGTGGTATTTCTGCCCCAGATTCTGATATATGCAAATGATTCTACAACATACCAATCTCCCATGGTATAAATAAGGTTTCTGGATTCAAGAGAGAAGGCTAGAGCTTCCCTGTTGAAGATTAGAAAATAAATATGGCCAAGGAAGTTTTCACAAATTTCGTAGAACCTAGCCACATAATTGGTATCCCACAATTCTGCATGGTAGATGTGTATAGGTGAGGCTGGTAAGATCCAATTCCATCCCAAATTGGGATAAAGGAACTCAGTACAAAATACATCAACAATGAAGGCTGAGAAGAAGAAATTTGGTTTCTTCCTGGCAGTGGCCTTTTGATAAAATTGGATGGTTGTCTTGAGTTCTAAAGAAAAAATGGAATCCCATGGGAGGGATTCTACCGTGGTTAGAATGCGATGAGCTATTGGGGCCCATTTAGCTTTAAACTAGGAACAAATGGGGAGACCGTAAAGTCTGCACAATATAACGGCTAGCAGAGAGTATGGTTCCCTAAACCAATCAACGGGGTAAAGGTCATCCTTCCTCTGAGAAAAATTATCAGGTGTGTTTATCCAGGACTTCAACATTTCATAAAAATTATATCTGGACTTAGAGGCTTTGACAAAATTAGCGATAAGGAGTTGTCTAACCGAATTGAGAGCATAAGCTTTGACGAAGACCTCAGGATGGAAGTTAGCGAGCTGCGACCCTGTGCTACTATTGAAGGAGCGGTATTTCAGGTTTGCACATTCAATAATCCATTTAACCGCATTATTGTAAGGAAGAATAGTAGGTATAGTAGCAATGGAATGGATACCAAAATCCCTAATTCTTTGATATGCAGGATGGTCATTATGTATGTCCGAGAGGTTGTCGTTGTCAAAAATAGAGTAAATCCTAGACCAATCTACTTGGTAGGTTTCACTGACTCTGCCACTAGTATCAGAAAAGATGCAAAAGTTTGGGTCCTTAGTCAGCATATCCTTTTGAAGGTTCTTGCATCAGGTAATTTGAGACATCTTGGGGTTGAAATATTCTGTTAAATGCATAAACCAAGAATTAAAACTAATTTAACCCAAAACAATAGTAAGCTATTTGAATTAGGAAAATGAATCAAATACTAACCTATAATTAGACCGGACAGTGATAATGTCGACTGGTAAAAAATGCAAGGAAATTTAAAGCAGCTCGGCAATTCACAACAGTAAAAATGGTAAATAAATCACAAAATACCAAAATATATATAGACTTTCCCGAGTCCATTAGGACCATAGGATTAAGATAAATGAACGGTCGAGATTAAGCCTACGGGATATGGATCTCATTACAAATTTAAAATATTATTTAACCGTCCCGCATTCTGCACATGCGAGATGTGGGATGTGGGATCAAAAAACCGTCAAAAGTTTATTCAATCTCTCCTACAATCTGCAGCCCCCAAGTTGCAGGTTGCAGGCTGCGGAGACACGCAACAAACATCGAAATAAATTATTTTCTCGCAATCCGCATTCCACACTTGCGGGATGTGGAATGCGAGATAACCAACTTACACACACACAATATTTTCGCATCCTGTGTTTCACAAGTTGCAGGATGAAAATCTAAAAAAAATAAAACTTCAAAATCCCGCCATCCACAACTTGTGGGTTACGGGATGAAATAATTTCACTAAAAGATAGTTCCCCACAACTTCATCAAAACACACAAATCATGCATAGATTTCATAAATTTGGCTAAGTTAGAAAAAAAAGAAACCACAACAAATGTAATAGGGGCCCCAAAAATGATCAAAGGACTTCAAGCAGTTACTTTTGTATGTGTAATTGGGTCCCATGTTTTAAATAACATGGGCATTAGAGGAAATTTGGGGTCTAAAATGGGCCTTATAAGAAAACATGCCAACAATAAGTTCTTGTGAGTTGGAATTCAAGAACCAATAGAATTTCAATAAAATGAGTCAACCATAATGGTTGAATTGACATATTTGTCATAAACAAAAACTACTTTTTGTGTTCGTATTTTCGACATATCTCCCTGTGTTTTTACTCAAATTTCGATTGGGAGAGCTTGTTGGATGCGAAATTTGATTATGCATCCAACGAGTACCCACACTAATTACTTTTGATGGACCCCACTACCCCAAAAACAAGAAATACATGAAAACAATGTGATGATGACATCATCATCACATTTTTTCAGGTATTTCTTGTTTTTGGGGTAGAGGGGTCTATCAAAAGTATGCAGTGTGGGTACTCGTTGGATGCAAAATCAAATTCTGCATCCAATGAGCTCCCCTGAATGAAATTTGAGTAAAAACACAAGGAGATATGTCGAAAATACGAACACAAAAAGTAGTTTTTTTCTTTCTTCCTCCAAAATTAATAAATATTATTTTATTATTTTAACTATTATTTTATTATTTTCCTTAGGAGGCCCATTTTAGACCTCAAAATTCCTCTAATGATATGTTGTACCTACAACACGCACCACTACTACAAATTCCATATCCTGATGGGGATTTCGTTGTTTGCACATATGCGAGCAAGGACGGACTTGGGGGGTTCCTCATGCAGAATGATTGTGCAATCTGTTACAAGTCATGAAAATTAAAATAACATGAAAAAAATATGCCATCGACAATCTTGAGCTAGCAGCCATTATCCACGTCTTGAAGATGTGGAGGCACTACCTCATGGGGAATAAATTTCTTCTGAAGACAAACAACATGAGTCTGAAGTATTTGTTCGACCAACTGGATCTAAATTCCAGGGAGGCCATATGGTTGTCCTTCCTTAGCAAGTACCATTTCGAATTAAAGCATATAAAGGGAAAGGAGAATAAAATCATCGATGCTTTAAGTTTTCGAGCTCATATGTTATACGAGATAACTTTAAGCCAAACCAATTCGGATTTGCAGGATAGGATCATAACGAAAAATGGAGCTGACCATTTCTATATTGAATTCCTTAAAAATATTTAGGAGGACATGTTGTTTCAACAACAAAAAGAGTATAGAGTAGATGAGACCGGACTATTGTGGTTTAAAGATAGATTGTATGTTTTGGAAGGAGGAGACATCGGGTCTAGCATCCTAAAGGTGTTCCATTGGAAGCCATACTGGAGGAATCCGGGATATCAAAAGCTGATATCAACAGTAAAGAGACATTTATTTTGGCCTAAGTTAAAGGCTGACATAGAATTATTCATTGCGAAATTCCAAGAGTGTCACCTAGTCAAAGCTGAGCACCATCATCATCCAGGATTACTAGAACCATTACCCATTCCAGAATGGAAGTGGGAGGTTATTAGTATGGATTTTTTTACTGGTCTACTGAAAAAGAAAGAAGAAAAATGATTCCATCTTTGTAGTGGTTGACAAGTTATCTAAAGTGGCACACTTTATCCCAGTTAAGTCAACTTATAAGGCAGTTCACATTGCTGATGTATTCTTAAAGGATTTATTCAAATTGCATGGGATACCCAAGGAAATCATATCGGATCGAGGAATGAATTTTACTGATAACTTTTGGAGATATTTATTCTCCGAATTAGATACGTAGTTAAAGTTTAGTACTTCTTACCACTCGTAGACTGATGGGAAGATAGAACAGGTAAACCATATTTTGGAAGACATGCTTAGAATGTATGTTATGAACAATCCCACCAAGTGGGAGGATTATCTGCACCTCACAGAGTTTGCGTATAACAATGGATACTAGACCTTTGCCAAGATGAGTCCCTTCGAGGGCACTCTATGGTCGTAAGTGTAGAACATCGGTTACTTGGGATAACCCGATGGACCGGCTCATGTTAGGACCAGACTTACCAAAGGAACTAGAAGAGTTAGTCACCAAAGTACAATAGAAACTCAAAGAAGTGCAAGACCACCAGAAAGTTTATGTCAATAAGAAAAGAAAAGATAATTATTACCAGATCGATGAACATGTTAACTTAAGTGTAAAAGTGAATATAAGCTCATTGAGCTTAGGAATATGCGGAAAGTTGGCACCAATATTTTGCAGACCCTTTGAGATACTGGCCAAGAGAGGGATAGTGGCATATGAATTAGATTTACCTACTCATATAAAAGTTCATAATGTTTTCCATGCATCTTTATTGAAGAAATATGTATATTATACTAAACATGTTATTGATTGGTCTTTGTTATAGGTGGAACCTAAAGAGGAATTTGTACCTGAATCACTTCATATTCTGGACAAAAGAGAAGTACATCTCATGAAGCACACCATAGTCCCACTGAAAGTGCAATGGAAGCACATCGAAGCTAATGAGGCCACTTGGGATAATGAAGCCACCATAGGAGAGGCTTACCCTGCCTTGTTTCATGACTTCATTTGTAGTGCCTAGAACACTGGGACGTTGTTGTTCTAAGCAGGGAGGGATGTAATAGCTTGAATTTTGATCTTAACTATAACGGGCATGAGTCCCATTGCACATGAGTTACTTTGATGTTTATGTTTTTATATCAGGCATAAGGCCCCACTACACATGAGTAATGTTTATTAGTTAGATATATTGGGCGTAAGCCAATGCATATGTTTTATTATCATGTATGCGATTGTATATGTTGGGCATGAACCCTAATGGACAAATATTATTGTCATAGTACAATGTACTGAATGCATTATGTGATTTACCTTAATGCATATACTGAGATTATTATTGTGATAAATGTGCAGAATATTGAATGCATGATTGAGTTCTATAATGTGTTGGGCGTGAACCATGAAGCACATGACTGATGTGATTTTTTGTTGAGCAAAATATCTGGAACACATGATTTATGAAGTCTTGTATTTAGCGTAAGCTTTGGAGCACATGAGTTATGAGATTTTTTGTTGAGCATAAGCTCTGGAGCACATGAGTTATAAGATTGGAAGTGTTGGGAATAAGGCCTATATCATTCCAAATTGATGTTGAGCATAAGCTCTAGAGCATCAGATCCTTGGCCATTGTATCCCTAGGTGTATTATACAAGTACATCCTAGCATTAGTGTTGAGCGAGAGGCTCTGGAATTGCACTAAGTGTAACTCCCAGTTATTAGTGTTGAGCTTCGGCTCTTAATATCTCTAGGAGTTACTGATATTAATTGAGTGAGAATGACTCTGAAAAGCACCGACCTTATCTTACTTATTTTGAGTTGATTAAATGAAATTTCCAATCTAATTCTTATCAAAGTACTGCAAGAACTACCACAATATACGAGGTAATCCAACATGCAAGGGGGATCTAGAGCTGCCAAATTTAGTTGGCCAACCCTACCTAAGGCATTAATAAAAGAAAAAAGTATAAGCTAAGGGAAGCATCAAATATGAGACTATGTTATATTATGCAAAAATAAATATTAAAGATAATATGTAAAGTTTGTGTATATTATGAATAAAAGAATAGTTATATATATATAAATATAAAGAAATAAGGATAACTAAAATAATAAATAAAAATTATGTGTATTTATTATTTACTAAAATGATTAAATAAACATTCCATTCTGAAGTCAAAATAGGAACTAGTAAAAATTTCATGAGTGAAACAAAACAATTATTAAATCCACATTAAAGATTATTTTCAAGAAAATAATGGATTCTTGATCTAACTGAAGTTTTAAAACAACTGTCATTTTCTAAATATTTTCTATAAATACCCAAGCCAAGATAAGGCTTGGGGGATTTGATCATTATTCCAAAAATAGTTTTGGAGGGCATTTCCAAAAGCAAGCATTCTTATACAGCGTGTGATATTCCAAATAAGAGAAACCTCACCCTTCAGAGTTCTATATCACTTCCATGTTGGAGCCATCTCAGGGGGATCTAGATTAGAACCAAGAACGCTTTCAGGTCATGGTTGGAGGAACGTGGAAGTTCCAAGGTTATCTGGTTATCAGATCTAAGGTTAGAGATAACTAGCTTTATTAATTCTGTGTGTTTAAGTTTGCAAGATTCATAGCCATTAAAACAAGCTGAATAAACTAGTTTTTATTAATTCTGTGTGTTTAAGTTTGCAGGGTTCATAGCCATTAAAACAAGCTGAATAGTTGCAGGTATGAGGTTTCTACATCTCCCAGTATATTAATTATGTGTGCAATTTATACTTATAATATTTATTCTCTAGATTAAATATCTGCAATTTTTACTTTCCAGTTGTTTATATGCTTCAAGTTTGTTGCGGCTACAACTATTTTCCCCAAAATTTTCAAATTTTGGACCCCCCTCATGATTTTAATGCTTCTTTGAATCGTTTGGATCCATAAAATTTTTGGTCATGCTTTAATTTGAGATTATTTTGAAGATTAACTCTTGACCTGTTTTCAGAAATTGCTTATGTTTGTAATGGTTGTGGGTCCCGGATTTTGGAGTCTGTTTTGTTTTCTTTTGATAGTCAAAGTTTCAAACACTTGGCATTTTTATTGATCGGGCATCAAAGTATGTTTTGATCGAAGGCGGTTGTGTGTTTATCTTCCAACGTTGTGGCTCCCAAAGCAGCTAAGTACCCGAAATATAAGTGCTCCGCCCACCAAGGCGTGTCGGTTTTCAGTCGCGTGTCTTTAGTCTTTTTCCTTCCGCCGTTGCGGCTGTGCAAATCACTTGTCTTCTTACATCGATGTCTTTCCGATTTCCGACAGGAAGCTTTCCCACCCACATTTTTAGGTCATAAGTCTTCCAACTCCAATAGGCTTAAATGGTTTCGCGGTGCCCGTCACCTGTCAAGACCCGCTTATGCGGCTTTAAATGAGTCTACCCTGCCGATGTTTAGTGTTTTGATATGCCGATGAGTTTTATTTTCCCGCCATTGGTGAGGTTTTAAACCCGTGCATAGACGAGATAGTGGTGCTGGCACCTGTCAAGGTTTCAGAGCAGGAGTGCAATACACGGTCTTTCTTGATGATTACTCTTTTGGGTAGATGTAGTTTGTTTTATTAAAAATACAATACCAATGAATCATAGATGTTGTTTACTTGCAGGTGGATTCAAGAAAATTTTACAAAGAATTACTGCTCAAAGGCGTGGCTGGGAGACAAGTGGCAGAAGGGAGCTGGGGCAGTGTTAGCAAAGATCGAACCGAAACCGGCAGGGTCCCAAGGAGAGTAAATGGGAAAGAAGGAAAACCAATGATGACAAAGATCCAGACCTGGAAGGATCTGGCAGTTACCAAGCGAATCATAAGTGCACACAGAAAAGAGAAAATTGAGGATATTAAACGTTTTGGGGGACCGAAAGGTCAGAGATTTAGGGGGTAACCCAAGCGATTAGAGTTTTAGTTTAAATATAGGAAAGTTAGAACTTACAGGGGATTTTTCCGTGGACAAACTTGTGAACTATTGTTTGTAAGAGGAACTATTTTGTTTTACAATGAGAAATTGCAAATTTTGCCTGTTGGAGAAGGTGCTATGTGGAATGTTTCAATGTGATAAAATGAACAATGTTGAAGGGGAACTTTTTTGTTTTTTTCTGTGTTTCATTAACTGTGAGAGCGTTCTAACCTTCTGAATCTATGTTCTTTGCCTGAATGTTCTATAGCATATTCTGTGATGTTTTCCACTATGAGTAATGGGATTTTTAACTGTTGATGAGCTATCTTATCATGTATACTTTTATTCATGTTTATATGTTTGGTTATAAGAACAGCTATCTGCGATTTTCCCTAACACGTGAACGGTATTGCATTACTCATGAATTATTATCTAGCTCTCTAGAGATAGCCTAGTTAGTTTTCCTTTCTTGCTTTAAGTGTGATTTAGGTGCTTGTGAGTTTAAGACGAAAGGTAAGAACCTGCGCATCACTTTGTGAATACTCCTTGCATCCTTTATCACCCTACATGTTAATTAGGCACGTGCATATCATACTTTAAGTAAAATTTACAAAAATACACACGGTGGATCGGGCCGCAACTGGTAAAACCTTTATTTTTGTTACTTGACCTACAGTATCCGGACCGCAAACCAGACGGATTCCCTACACCAAACAGTCACGGGATAATTGGGAATGTTGACTGGGGAGAATCCCTTGCTATTGTTGCCTGTGAATTTCTAGGCCTCAACAGTTTTCTGGTGCTAGAAGGAGGGCCGCCAATGCATTGCTGGTCGAGGAAACCCGTTTTCCTGAAACTATTCCACCGGTAACAGTTCAGAATCCATTGTGTTTCCTAACCCAATTACGGAAGAAGAGGGTAGAGAACATTTGTATTCTGTCGACAACGAAGTTGTTAATAACCTGAGAAGACACACTAGGGCATATGTGAAGAATATTGGAGGATTGTCTATCATCCCCGAATTTCCCAGAAGAGAATATAAAAGGAAATATCATCCTATATTGGAAGACTTAGTGTTGGTTGGGGATTGGGAAGAACTTGTAGAAACAGCCTTACAGGAAGTTGTACTGCCTTTGAATCAAGAAGGCCCTGATACTCCTCACAGTTCTCCTATTCATACTCCTATCCGCTCACCCCCTCACTCTCCACCTAGACTCATGGTAGGCGTAAACGCAAATCAACCACCCAACCCACCGAACCCACCACTTGCTTGGAAAGCCAGGTCACCTTTAAACCTAGCACCTCCACTGCACGATTTACCCCAATCTTTTGAAAAGATGCTGCCCAAATTCGACCCAAATGAGAAGATACTAGTAGACGACCACCTGCAAAGTTTCTATTTGGCAATAGAAGGGTTAAGGGACGGGGAGCACGAGGATGTAGTTTGCAGACTTTTCCCGCACACCCTTAAGGGAACTGCAGCATCATGGTACTTTGGTTTGCCTGCAAACTCTATCCCTGATTGGGATACCTTTGAGAGGATTTTTAGAAGTAAATATGCGGCCCAAAATACTCATGCAACCCTCATGAAAGGACTATGCACTTTAAATAAAGAGAGAAAGGAGAAGGTGCACAGCTTCACCCAAAGATTTGCAGCGTACCTCAAGAATTTTTCTGAAAAATGATAGAATTTTGGATAAAGTCCTGATTGAATACTATACCTCAGCTTTAGGACCCGATTTGGCCATGTTCGCCAAAATAAAGGCCAATCCCACTTTAGCAGAGACCTATGAGGAGGCGGAAAAAGTAGAGGCTGAAAGGGAAAGTATCGAAGATTATCCCGAACGATCAGGAGAGAAAAATGTGGGAAGGAAATCCTTGTTGTTTACTAAGCCTAAGGAAGAGCAATCACCAGACTTTGAAAGTATGGTGAAAATGATGCAGAAGCTTTCTAACAGAATCATAGACTTGGAAAAGGAAAAGGAAGCCCAAAATTTCTACAAGCCCTATTACAAGAAATGAGAGGACAACAATCAATCCCAACCCCCTCCTCACAATTCGGCATCTATGAATTTAACAGAGGTAGGAATGGACAATTTCTGCACTTTCCACCAACAACCTCACTCTGAAAAGAATTGTCCTCAATGGATAAACTCGATGACGTTAGTGATGAATCAGCTGTTCGACTCTAAATTAACAGAAGATGGAGATGAAGGAAGAAAAGACAGTAATACGTCAACGAAAGAACAAGAGGATGAGACCATGGTTCTATGGAACTCTGTCTCATTATTCGATGCCGAGGAAGAAAGGAATTGGGAATACAAGGATGTCGTAGAAATGAATATAACAACAAGGAGCCAAGGGTTGGTGAAAGAAGACAGTCTCATGCTCCCGAAGATTAAAAGGCTTCAGAAAAATGTTAAGAAATTTTGAAATAATTCCTCAGCTGATAAAATCCCCAAATTCACCATCACCAGTCAAGATCCTAGACAAAAGGATACGTTTGCCAAGCCCAATGAAGAAAAAATGAATGGTGATAAATCGCATCCCACTGAACCTCAGATGGATTATGACATTGTGGAAATATACAAAAGGTAAGGGTGAATATCTCATTATTTGAAATGTGTAAGGTGCCGCAGCAAAAAGAAAAACTTTTGAAAGTGCTTGAAGCATCAGAGGAGAGACTGCCCACTGACAATCGACCCAAGGAAGAAGAAGAAATCGGGGAAGTAAGCATTGGGGGTAAGTCTAAGAACAAGAATCCACCTTTCCTTCTCACGTTTGAAATTTTTAATCACAACGTACATAATTGCCTGGTAGACTCAGGGGCATCGGTTAATGTCATGCGAATATCAGTCTGCAAAAGGATAAATGGGCATCCTAAGCCATCCACTTGGAGGGTTGCTTAGTTGGATAGGACAAATGTGAAGGTAATTGGGGAAATGGAGGATGTCCTAGTTCGCTTGTCTTCAAATGATAAGGTGTGTCAAGTTATTGATATCGTGGTGGCTGATATACCAGATGCTTATGGGCTTGTCCTGAGCAGAGACTGGTCCTCAAAGCTAAACGGATATTTTGCCTCAGACTGGTCACATCTGTGGCTCCCGTATAAAGGAAGCCTGAATCAAATCAAAATTTTGAGGGAGCCCCATATGAAATACAACGTTACTCAGGTTGAGGAAAAAAATGAACCAGTGGATTATGTGTTAGGAAATTATTTTATTGAGTTAGAACCAGGAAACTACCTAGCAGAAGAAGCCAGTGATACATCAGATGTTCAGCCTTATCTCCTTCGGTTTTCACAGGCTGATGAAATTGACTATAAAATAGTAAACTTAGCAGTAGGAGTATATTCCCATATAGTAGTTAGCGATTTTTGGACTCTTTTTTTTTATGGATCTAAAATGTCAGAAGGGTCTGGGGCCGGCTGTGTCCTGATAAACCCCGAGAAGAACAAACACTTTCTTTCATGTAGGTTAGAGTTTGAATGTACAAACAACACGGTTGAATATGAAGCATTGGTCCAAGGTTTAAGGAAAGCAATCGAATTAAAGGTAAATAATGTAAATTTTTTTGGAGATTCTGAAATAATTGTAAAACAGATTCGGAATCAAATACATTGTATTTCTCCTCACTTAAAAGCTTATCAAAATGAGGTATGGGAGTTTCTCAAATGTTTTAATGCATTCAATATTATATCAATTCCAAGACTTAAGAATGCAGCTACCGACCTTTTGGCCACAACAGCTGCTAGGCTTGTGCCTACTAATAATCGGTGCTACGTTGAACTAATTTTCAGGCCCTCGGTTCCAGACATGATTACCAACCTACAAGTGTTTGACGACGATCAACAGATTATAGAATGCTAAACGAATGATGAAGTATTTAAAGGGGCAATTATTGATGATGAAGAACATCAGGCTGAGTTGAAATTTGATAATTTCATCCCTAAAGGAGTCAGAACCTTAGATGGGATGTTTGATTTAAATGAAAAATTTAGAAGACTAGAAAACATGAATACTCACAGCTCATCCCTACAGTTCGAATTGATAAATCTAGGGACTGAGACAAAGACCAAATATGTGAATCTTGGAAAATGTTGTTCACCAGCATAAAGAGATAAGTTCATCAGTCTCTTTAATCAATACAAAGATGTTTTCTCCTAGACTTACGAAGATCTGAAGACATATGACACCATTATCATCCAGCATGTTATCCCCATCAAATCTGGAGTCAAACCTCATTAGCAACCTTTAAGGAAAATGCACCCAAAGTTGGAGCCTCTAATCCAAAGTGAAGTAAAGAAATTAATGGATGCTAGAATTATTTTTAAGGTCAGACACTCTGAATGGGTTTCCAATCTGGTACCAGTAAGGAAAAAATATGGAGAAATCAGGCTATGTGTGGATTTCAAAAATTTAAATCGTGCTTCAGATAAAGAAAATTATCCTGTTCCACCCATGGAGCAACTACTACAAATGGTCTCAGGTTCTAAACTATTTTCTTTATTAAACGGATTCTCAGGCTACAATCAAGTATTAGCAGCCGAAGAAGACAGATTGAAGACAACATTCAGGACCAGATGGGGAACCTTCGCTTACCGAAGAATTCCCTTTGGGCTTATAAACGTTGGAGATACATTCTAGAGGGCTATGGACATAGCTTTCCATGGTTTGATTGGCCGTAGTGCTGTAGTGTACCTCGATGATATTACAATATTTTCAAATAGGAGAGAAGAACACGTGTTTCATCTAAAGCAGATTTTTGAACGCTGCCGAAAATATGGTATCTCACTCAACCCCAAGAATTGTGTGTTCGATGTTACGGAGGGTAAGTTGTTGGGTCACGTAGTTTCAAAGAAGGGAATCTCTATAGACCCATAACTAATCAAGGCCATTGAACAGATCCCATTGCCCCATAATAAAAAGGGGATGCAATAATTTATGGGAACGATAAACTTCGTGCGAAGATTTGTGCTGGAATTCGCTCAAATTGTCAAACCTCTGCAGCAAATGGTGAAGCAAAGTGTACAATTCAAGTGGATTGAGGTTGAAAAGAGTGGCATTCAGCAAGATAAAAACTGCTTTTGCAGATGCACCCTCCCTAAAGATCCTGGATTTCAATAAATATTTTATTCTGTACACGTTCGCATCTGATGATTCGCTAGTAGCTGTGCTTACTCAGAAGCAAGATGGGGGAGATGAGTTCCCGATATCATTTATGAGCACTGGTCTACAAGGGGCTGAACTAAATTACCCGACTATTGATAAACAAGCTTACGTGGTGTTTAAAGTAGTGAAACAATTCAGGCCCTACATATTAAAAAACCGAACCAAGGTAATCGTCCCACACCCAGTTGTAAGGTCTCTTTTTGTATAGAAGGAGTTAGGAGAAAGAAGGGGTAATTGGGTAACAACTCTTCAAGAGTATGACCTCGAGTTCAAGCCAGCTGCTATAGTTAAAGGGCAAGGATTGTGAAATTTAATGACTGAAAATGGAAACAATGAAGAGCAGGCCTGGGAAGACGAGGTTGAATTACATCTGATGGATGTATGCCCTCTATTCATAGTCCCTGAATCTTGGTATCGAGATCTTGTGCATTAACTTCAGACAAGATCATTGCCATAACACTAGAACTCTAAGCAAAGAAGAGCGTTGCGTCTTAAATCAGCCTCCTATCAAATTATTGAAGGAATATTATTAAAAAAAAATTACGACGGAGTTCTTCTTAGATGCTTAGAAAAAGAAGATGCAAAGAAGGTAATGACAGATTTTGCATGACGGGCCTGCTGGGGGACATTTTTCAAGAGATACTACAGCTCACAAAATTCTCAGAGCTAGATACTATTGACCCACGCTTTTCAAATATGAACACGCCCATGTCAGAAAGTGCGACATTTGTCAAAGGTGTAGCGGAAGACAGCCTAAAGCAGCTGGACCACTGAATCCTGTGATGATCACGGAGCCATTTGAGCAATGGGGGTTGGATATTATCAGGGAGATAAGGCCGAATTCTTCCCTACAACACAAGTATATACTGACTGCAACCGATTACTTCACTCGCTGGGTCGAAGCCATCCCACTGCGTAAAATAAATGAGGACACGGTCATAAACTTCTTACAAAACCATATTATGACCAGGTTTGGAGTTCCAATTTCTTTAGTTTTTGATAATGCTACTTATTTTTCCTCAATGAAATTAACTTCTTTTGCTCACGAGAAAGGGATTAAGTTGCATTATTCTGCTAATTATTATCCACAAGGAAATGGCTTAGCTGAATCTACCAACAAAAACCTAATTAATATTTTAAAGAATACTGTGATAGAAAACCAGAGGAGTTGGCACTCAACGCTACCAAATGCCCTTTGGGCTGATAGAGTCACCCCCAAGTCTTCAATAGGAGTGTCTCCGTATACCCTTGCGTATGGTAAAGAAGCCATTCTTCCCCCCCAATATCATGTTACCCTCTTCCATAATAGCCCAAGAATCTAGAGGGTCAGATAATGAAGTCTTGCAAACGAGGATATATAATCTCCTGAAAGCAGAAGAATCTCGATCTAGATCCAGAGAGCGCTTTAAGCAACAACAAGAGGTAATAAAAAGATGGTTCGATAAACACAAGGAAGGAACAAAAGACTTTGGGGTGGGAGATTTGGTCCTCAAGTGGGACCACCCCCATGATGAAAAAGGAAAACACATGAAGTTCTAGTAGTTGTGGGTAGGTCCTTTCCATATTACGGCAAAACTTGGCCCTTCAACTTACAGGTTGCAAGATTTACAAGGGTGGAAAGAGAACTTGCCAGTAAATGGCTTATTTCTCAAACCTTATTTTTCCTGATTTTTGTGTCCTTCTATTGTGTATATAAATAATCTAGCCTGGCCTTCTTCTTTGAGTCATGATTTTCAGTTTTGTTTTAGTCTAAATTTCTATCGATTTCAATAAAACCCGCGGTTACATGGGGAACATCAGAATTTTGGATTGATTGAAGTTATTGGGTATAAGACTGTGTATTGTTGTTTATCTAAAAGAACTTCTTTCATTTTAGTAGTTTTCTTGAATAGCTATGTACGCATTGAAGTCCTGCTTAACCCTTGTGAAATAAACCAGAATCAAAGGGTTTGGAATACTATTTTGAGGCTCCATCCATGTCACATTTAAAATTTCCTAGGGAGTGATAGCAAAGGGCCAATGGAAAGAAGCAAGGTAAACAGTATATTAGATACAAATTATCCCATGCCAAGAAAAGAATGCCAAAGGGCTAATAAGAGTCAAAATCTCCTATGATAGCATTATATATCAAAACAAATGCGGAACCATATAAGTACTAAATCGCCAAAAGCTCCTCTCCGTCTGTGAGCTGAAATGTGAATACACCTCTCACACAAAAGGACACTTGGGATAGAGGAGCCTGAATTAAAATTCAGAAAGAAAGGCATACAGGAAGACTCATATGAAAAGGACAAAAGTCCAAAAACAAGAAAAGTGCTAAAGTGGCATGGGAATGAGGAACAAATGAATATTTTTGTTTACCATATGCTACAATCCTGTGGTGTCCAAGCCGACAGCTACTTGCAGATAGAGGTAACAATGAAACTCATCTTTAGGCCTCAAAAGAGTTATCTTGAATTGAAAAGTCTTGGTTTCCACTCTCCCAAATCGGACTATCATTAATGATTAAAAGTGCATATCTTCGTTATTTGAGAAATCTAGATAGCTGGAAGAATTCAATAGGTACGTTTATTGTTAAACAGTCGGTCACTCAGGGAATAGTCATCCAAAGAACTGGGTTCACTAGGTAATCGTGAATTGTTGCGGCTGCAATTGTTTTCCCCAAATTTTTCAAATTTTGGACCCCCCCTCATGATTTTAATGTTGCTTTGAATCGTTTGGATCTGTAAACTTTTTGGTCATGCTTTAATTTCAAATTATTTTGAAGATTGACTCTCGACCTGTTTTCATAAATTGCTTATGTTTGTAATGGTTGTGGGTCGCGGATTTTGGAGTCTATTTTGTTTTCTTTTGATAGTCAAAGTTTCAAACACTTGGCATTTTTATTGATCAGGTGTCAAAGTATGTTTTGATTGGAGGCAGTTGTGTGTTTATCTTCCACCATTGCGGCTCCCAAAGCAGCTAAGTACCCGAAATATAAGTGCTCCGCCCACCGAGGCATGTCAGTTTTCAGTCTCGTGTCTGTAGTATTTTTCCTTCCACCATTGTGGTTGTGCAAATCACTTGTCTTTCGACGTCGATGTCTTTCCGATTTTCGACTGGAAGCTTTCCCGCCCACATTTTTAGGTCATAAGTCTTCCGACTCCGATAGGCTTAAATGATTTCGCGGTGCCTGTCACCTGTTAAGACCTGCTTATGCGGCTTTAAATGAGTCTACCTTGCCGATGTTTAGTGTTTTGAGCTGCTAATGAGTTTTCTTTTCCTGTCGTTGGTGAGGTTTTAAACCCGTGCATAGACGAGATAGTGGTGCCAGTGCCTGTCAAGGTTTCAGAGCAGGAGTGTAATACACGGTCTTTCTTGATGATTACTCTTTTGGGTAGATGTAGTTTTTTTTATTAAAAATACAATCCCAATGAATGATAGATGTTGTTTACTTGCAGGTGGATTCAAGAAACTTTTACAACGAATTACTGCGCAAAGGCGTGGCTGGGAGACAAGTGGCAGAAGGGAGCTGGGGTAGTGTTAGCAAAGATCGAACTGAAACTGGCAGGGTCCCAAGGAGAGTAAATGGGAAAGAAGGCAAACCAATGATGACAAAGATCCAAACCTAGAAGGATCTGGCAGTTACCAAGCGAATCATAAGTGCGCACAGAAAAGAGAAAATTGAGGATATTAAACGTTTTGGGGGACCGAAAGGTTAGAGATTTAGGGGGTAACCCAAGCAATTGTCGTTTTAGTTTAAATATAGGAAAGTTAGAACTTACAGGGGCTTTTTCCGTGGACAAACTTGTGAACTATTGTTTTTAAGAGGAACTATTTCGTTTTACAATGAGAAATTGCAAATTTTGCCTGTTGGAGAAGGTGCTATGTGGAATGTTTCAATGTGATAAAATGAACAATGTTGAAGGGGAACTATTTTGTTTTTTACTGTGTTTCATTAACTGTGAGAGTGTTCCGACCTTCTGAATCTATGTTCTTTTCCTGAATGTTCTATAGCATATTCTGTGATGTTTTCCACTATGAGTAATGGGATTTTTAACTGTTGATGAGCTATCTTATCATGTATACTTTTATTCATGTTTATATGTTTGGTTATAATAATAGCTATCTGTGAT
Organism: Pseudotsuga menziesii; assembly: GCA_001517045.1. NCBI lineage: Eukaryota > Viridiplantae > Streptophyta > Pinopsida > Pinales > Pinaceae > Pseudotsuga > Pseudotsuga menziesii. Next base: position 302,727 of record LPNX010774433.1, read on the forward strand.
TTTCCCTAACATGTGAACGGTATTGCATTACTCATGAATTATTATCTAGCTCTCTAGAGATAGCCTAGTTAGTTTTCCTTTCTTGCTTTATGTGTGATTTAGGTGCATGTGAGTTTAAGACGAAAGGTAAGAACCTGCGCATCACTTTGTGAATACTCCTTGCATCCTTTATCACCCTGCATGTTAATTAGGCACGTACATATCATACTTTAAGTAAAATTTACAAAAATACACACGGTGGACCGGGCCGCAACCAGTAAAACCTTTATTTTTGTTACTTGACCTGAGGTAGCCGAACCGCAAACCGAACAGATTCCCTACACCAAACAGGCACGGGCTAATTGGGAACGTTGACTGGGGAGAATCCCTTGCTGTTGTTGCATTTGAATTTCCAAGCCTCAACAAAGTTGTTTTATTGTTTAAAGTGAGACTCGACTTTTAAATTCTTAGATAGAATTATAGGGTTAAACAACTATTAGATTTACATATACTTAGTTCATAATTTTATATTATAATTTGTATTCTATATTCAAACCCTAGCTTCTAGTTAAACTTAAACTACAACCTAAGTTACAGCCTAGGTCACCTTTTAAAATAAACTAGAGATTAACAAAATTAACTAAGCAAACCTAATGATAAAAAAAATCAGTCTATTCCTTAAACTAATCATTATTTAAACTCTTCTCAAAACATTAAAGTAAATATAAATAACAAATTACAAACATATTTATAAACATTCAATCGAGGAATCGAATCCCTTAAAACCTAACTGACACCCTTAAAGATAAAATGCATTGCTGGCAGATTTCATATTGCCAGCAAACACATCATATAAATACATAAAACTCATCTACAGTTTAAACCATAAACAAATTAAATCCAAACGTAAAAAAATTATACATCTGTCAGTAATTCAATCCTCTTAAGGATCGACAGACTCTTCGTTCGTTTCCAAAACCAAATCTATCAACACAACCAGTTTAAATAATTACAGTAACAAACAAAACCGTGAACCAAATTCCAATCTCATACGCTTCGCGTTGAATGATTAAAATAATAACAAAATCATTTCCTCATAAACATATTAACAAACCAATTGTTAAAAAAATATCAGCATCAATCACCCACGCGACCCAAGGTCGAAACTAATAAGCCACAACTTATATATTTACATCATTTAAAACAATAAACTACAACATCAGAATTTAAACCCCAACCAAGCAATCGACACTTTTGAATCTCGTAGAGCTCAGCTTGGAGCATTAAAACATAGGTAAACAAATAAACAAAATAATTCAACCCAGTATTGATTCTTGCAAACAATTTTAAACCTTAAACCTATACATTTAAAATCTAAATGGTAAACACATTACATAGGCTACATTATTTATGTAGAGCTTGGGTTAAGCCATTACGACTTCCTGTGAAATCAACAAAGCGTCATCTCTAAACATATAGACATGAAATTCTTCCAAGAAAATAAACTACATTAAAAACAAATGAACCCATTAACATATCTAAACCATAAAAACGACGAATCATTCAAACGAATCGTAGTAAGGGTTAAACACCCACGATAAAATACACAGTCAAGCAACGATAGCGAAGTATTGGCATCATAGTGCCATTGCAACACAATGGAACTGATAACATTTTATAAACCTATCCATTGAAATTTACAGAGCCATAGTAAACATAGAAACATAGTAAAATATATTTAAACCCAAAATCCATTACAGAGATAATGATAAACCAAAACATAGAGCTGAGTCTCTATTGAACCAAAATTTTACCATCACATTTATATATTACAAAGCCATACAAGTAATTTTTACAGTCACCTAAAAATGCCCAGATGAACTGAAAGAACCCCAAACCCAAACCTAAAATGAATAACTTAAGCTCTACAATCAACATTTCCCAGACCCACGATTGAAACCCTGTATCATCATAGTAATTTAAACATTGGGTATAGGCCCTTGCTCTACGTGGGCTTACCCGAATGGTTGTGAGTTGACCAAGTCCTATGCCCATCCAATAGAGTAATCAATGCTGCCCCAAAAACCTGCAAAACCAAGCCAAAACGATATTGAGAAGTATGCAACATACTGTAAAACCAAAACGAAAGATAAGAGTTAAACCATACGGCACCGAGACATACGTGTCAACGTTTCATAACCAGTGTTGTAAGATCGTCCATGGTATGTGTAGCTCCCATCTGGAGCATGAACCTTCCCCAACACCAAACAGAGAAACAAAAAATGACAAAGGAAACCCTAGCATAAGGCTTGAAGCCTACATATTGTATGAAGCATTGAATGCGCCAACCCGGCCGCCACCTTTTCCAAAATCAAAACCCACAAGCCTATAGTTTGGCTTCAAACCGTTGCCACCGTAATATGTAAACCCTTCCATAGTTTTGTTTGCCATTATATAACATAGCATAAGCCTCCACATTTTATAGTTTAAAGGTTTAAAGCCTCAACACTATAAATTCAACATGCACATAGTGTTATCCAAGGTATAAAATCCCCTATACCATACTTACAAAGTATGTGTTAGTCTTTGGACCCTTTTTTCTCCTTTAGTTTGAGCATAGGATTATGTAATATCTCGAATGTTTGACCTAACACTTATGGGCATAATCCCCATTGCTTATGATGTTTCTGTGATGTTTTATTTTTTATATTGGGCATAAGACCCCACTGCGCATGAACATGATGATTTGTTTGATACATTGGGTGTAAGCCAATTGCATATGTTTTATGTATATAATTTCATGTGTTGGGCATGGACCCTGAAGCACATAATTGATGAGATGTTTGTGTTGAGTACGAGCTCTGAGGAACATGAGTATTTGATGTTTTGTGTTGAGCGAGAAGCTCTGGGGCACATGAGTATTTGTTGTTTTGTGTTGAGCAAGAATCTCTGGAGAACATGAGTATTTGATATTTTGCATTGAGCGAGAAGATCTGAAACACATGAGTATTTAATGTATGCGTTGAGCGAGAGGCTCTGGAGTGCATGAGTGTTTTAAATGTTTGTGTTGAGCGAGAGGCTCTGGAGCACATGATTTATGAAACCTTTGTGTTGAGCAGGAAGATCTAAAGCACATGAAAAGATAAGAATTGAAAATTTTGGGAATAATCCCTGGAACATTCTAAATTGATGTTGAGTATAATCTCTGGAACATCGGATCCTTGGACATTGTATCCCTAGGTGTATCCTACAAATACATCCTAGCATTAGTGTTGAGAGAGGAGCTCTGGAATTGCACTAAGTTGTAACTCCATGTTCTTAGCATTGAGTATGGGCTTTGAATAAACGCTAGGAGTTACTAAAAATTTAATATGTTGAGTGAAAACAACTCTGATAAAACATTGATCTCATCTTATTTTTAAGTGCTTTAATGAAATTTTGAATTTCTGTATCTCATCAAGTATTGAAGAACTACCATGTTAAACGAGGCAATCCAACATGCAAGGAGGTTTAGAGTTGCCTACCCTAGTTGACCTATCCCCTACCTGAAGACCTTAATAAAGAGGTTGAGTATAAGCTAAAAGAAAAGTGTCATGTGACTAGGGATCATGCTATATGATACCTAAAGTAAAAATGTTAAAAAAGATATATATATATAAGAGTAAGTACAAATAATAATACTAGTAACTATGAATAATAATGAAATGATCTATATATTATTTTTATTACTAATGTTAATTAAATATTAAATACCTACAAGAGTCAAAGTAGGAACTAGTCAAAAGTTCCTAAGTTAAATTTAAATAAATATTAAAATTACCTAAATAAAGTAAAAAGGGTCATTCAAGAAAACAAATGATTCTTGATTTAACTACCCCATTTCCTGAAAAGTTTGTCTATAAAGACCCAAGCCAAAGAGAGGCCTGGGGATGTTTCAATTATTCCATAATTTCTACCTGATTATTTTCAAGAGAGTTCTTGGAGAAAATTTTTCCTAAGAAGAAAAGAAAACTGATACATAACCTGTTATCCCAGATAGGGAATCCTTACCTTAGGAGCTCTAAGCTACTTGCATGTTGGAACCAACTCGGGGGGATCCAGATTGAAACCAGGAATGATTCTGGGTCATTGTTGGGTGGAACGTGGTAGTTCCCAAGTTATTCGGTTATTTGAACAAAGGTCAGAACTGTCTATGTACTTGTTAATGCTGGGTGTTTGAGTGCGCAAGGTTTCCAACCATTAAAATAGCTTCAATTTGCATGTATGAGGCTTCTTGATTTTCCTTATAATTTACACAGGTTTTCTTATTAAATGAAGAGATTAAATTATGGGAGGATAAATAGTATCTGTCTGCTATAACTAGGATATTTATTTACTCAAACATGATATTCGAGTTAGGGAAATATATATCTTATTCATGTTTGCAATGATAGACTATCACTTATAGTCTTATCAAATTTCAAAACCATAGGAGGATTTGGTATCTATTATTTTCTGCATTCTTCTTTCATCATTTACATGTTAATTATTTCGGTCTTCTCTAAAGAGCATATTGGTTCTAATAGAGTTTAGATTATTTAGGTTAGCTAGATTTCTGATCATTGATATTAACTAATTAAACTCCTGTTACCACCTAAGTTGTACTTAGTGGTTTTTATCAAGTGAGCCCGGTGAACCAGACAGGGCTAACTTGTTCGGACTTCAAAAAGACCTTTGGAAGTACTTCTGGGAAGTGCTTGTTGTATTATACCACATGTTCATACCCCATGAGGGAATTGTAATAAATGTTCTAGCATGATAGTGTCTGTAAAAGACTCGGTCTCTTAGACTTTATTTGTCAATCTGATCAGCCCACGGTGTTTTTTCCCTTGGTTATTATTGGTCGTTGAACAAACGACTGATAATTTCTGAGTTTTTCACTCCATATCTCTAAAGTTGGGGTGGTCGGCTTGGCATTTAGGCCTATTGAGGTTATTAGAGTCTATGTGTCAATGTATAAACATGCTAGACATCATTTTTGAGTCATATGAACATGTCTAAGTCCCCCTAGGTGTTTTTCAATTTTTCAATTTTTTAGTTTTTTCAGTGTTTTTTATTAAAATTTAATTTTTTCAAAACTTAGGCTATTTTTTAATAGTTTAATTGGAAAAATTGATTTTGTAATAAAAGTGGGCCAAATAATCAGTTTCAGTCATGTAGGTGCTCATTTTCAAGCTAAGAGCACCGTGTAAACCCATGGACCCAATGTTTCCTAGTTTTGAGTGATTTTCCATCACTCAAGTCAGAAAGCCCCAAAAATCAATTATTGATTATTTTAATTAATAAATTGATGAATAATGGAGCAAATCCAAAATCATAAATCAATGGATTCTCAGCCGATTTGATTGAAAACAGTCAGATCTAAAGCATATTGACTGGATCTGACAAATCCTTGACTGAAGGAGGTGATCAAATCAGATCTAGAGTTGATCTTGAGCATCCTTTATGAGGAATTTCACCCTCCCTCTCTCCTCAACAAGTTTTTGGCTCAACTGGATGATTTTTGGTGGATTCTTCAGTCAATAGGTTGAGGTGTCAGTCAGATCAGTCCCCCGATTGACAGTTGCACTTAGTGAGACTCAGATCTGGCTCAGCTAGACACAGATCAGGCATTGATGGACTCTCCATCAGTTGATTTCTCTTGATTCCATGAGTAATTGTGCCCCCCTGGGCTAGATGGCCTGCAAATTGTATATATCCAGGCACAGCCTCCTCTTCCAAGCTAGTTAGAACTGGGATTGAGGTGTTGTTGCTCTTGTGCTGTATTGTTTTTTCATTATGGAATAAAGAAGCTTTGGAGGCAAGATCTATGGTGTAATGCTCTTCATGTGTAGATGTTGATGGTCAAATGCTTATGAGGTATAATCTGCTGTTGTTTATCATTGCTTTGCTGGTTAATTGTTGGCCTTGAAGGAGAGAGATCCCTCCTGTTAGGGTAAGAGTTTATTATAGTTTGATTTATGCTCTTACTGCTGCTTGTTCTAGATCTATTGGATTTGTATGTATTTTAAGTTTAGTTGCATGCTTTCCAATCATCTCTTTCGGCAGCACCTATGTTTTAACCATCTGTTTGTGCAAGGGTTTTCAAGTTGCAAGTGATCTCACTGGTAGAAGAGGTTGAGCTGGTTTGAATCTTCCTCATCTTCAGTATCTTATGAATGACATAGTCCCTCAGTGTTCCACCAAAGCAGAATCCAAAGCCCAACATTCCCAGGCTTCAAACACTCTTTCTCTCTCTTCCTCCTTTAAAAATTATTAAACTTTCCTCAAACTGGTTACTTTGAGGTTTATTTTTAAATATGATCTATCTCATAAATAAAAGCATACATAGATCTAATTAGCAATATCCCTTCAAATTTCTAGATCTTAGTTTCATTGTGCACATAAAGTTCAAATTCAAGAGATCTAGCTAAAATTGCCTTAGTTTCGCAAGTAGTTTATTGAAAAATTCATAGCTTGTTGTTAAGGTAGTTTCATTTGATGTTAAATAATTTCAATATTCTGAAATATCAGTGCTTTTAATTGGCTGCACAAACAGCAAGCCAATATCCCAAGGAAAGCTTGCTTTCCTTGGTTCCTTTTTCGTCGGTTTAGCTAGTTTAATTTCATTAATTTTTGAGATAAAGTAGGATGACCCAAAGGCACTCTTAAAGTTCTTTGGGGAATTTGTTATTCTAATTCACTCACTGTAATTTAGAAGGTCTGACAGAGAAGAAAGGAATCTGCTGTCCAAAGTGGCTTTTGGAGCGCTCAAATCCCCCCAGGGGTCTCTCTTTTGTCACATAATTTGTAATTTTTTTGTATACACTGTAATATATTGGTTTCAGCCTGTATAAGGACCAAGAAAGCTATGTTTTATCAGTGCTTTGATATTGTAACCTCTGTAATAAAATCATCCTTTGAATAGGCTCTTTCGAGGGGATTCGCGTCGGTGCCATTTTCATCTTTTTCTGCTTATTTCATTTTACTAGAATTGATCTGATTTTCAGGGTAGTATATTTGATCTTGTTGTTAATTCCATATTCCATATCTTATTTTCAAAAGTA
>LPNX010774438.1:4885-76303 GCA_001517045.1 Pseudotsuga menziesii
TTCCTTTTATAAATATGTGTTTGAGTTTTATTTATTTAAAAAAACAAAATTAAAATTTAATATTAAAATTATATTGTAATAATATGTTATAAATATTTATTTTTTTTCAAATGGCTTTTTAACGTATTTTTTTTATAAATATTTGTGTTTGAGTTTTATTTATTTTAAAAAAAACAAAAATTTAAATTTAATATGAAAATTGTATTTATAATATGTTAGAAATATGTAAAAAATTTTAATGGTTTTTTAATAAATATATGTGTTTGAGTTTTATTTATTAAAAAGAAACAAAAATTAAACTTTATTATGAAATTTTTATTTTAATGATAGGTTATAAATATGTCTTTTTCAAATGGATTTTTAATATATAGGTATTTCTTTTATAAATATGTGTTTGAGTTTTACTTATTTATAAACAATTTTTTTTATTGAAATTTAATATGAAAATTTTGTTTCAATCATATGTTATAAAAATGATTTTTTAATAAATATGTGTGTTCGAGTTTTTTTTTTTTTTTAACAGGAACGGTTATGTGGCATTAATCGGCATTCTGGCAAGCCAGAATCAGAAAGTTACAAATCTGAAGAAAGTTGGTGACCTCTAACAGTGTTGCCAACCTTCTTGTGAAAGTCTTGGGAGACAAATCCCTTCTGCGACTAGAGCTAATTCGAGAAAATGACAAAAAATGCTTGCATGAGTAAATTCTCACAAACTGTGAGCAAAGAAGAAGACAGAAGCAAAGCATTAAACCGAGTGGGATGAAATTTGCCCCTTAAAGAAAGGGTCCAGCCTTTTCTGAGAGCCTAAAGAAATGCTGGAGGTCGCCTCCTTTTCTCTACGCGCTTTATTGGACTTTCTCCCTCGGGTAAGGGGTGGAGACGGTACTGAAATCCCTTCAGGATCAGAAGTTTCCACAGAGCCGCTAGAGGGGACTGAAACAACCAGAACAGAAGGGGCTGAGGGTTCAGGATCTGAAGCCCGAATTTCAGGGCGGGATCCTGAAGGCTTTCATCTGCCGGTGGATCTTCCTTAACTGTTGTTGCTTCTGGATCTAGGACTTCAACTTCCTTCAGCGCATCAAAGCTATTTTTATTTTCTAGAGTTGCCTCTACTGGGGGAGTGGCCTTCGGAGCCTGGGCTGGCTCCTTCCGCCTTGGCTGCCTTCGCCGGTTAGATACTGGCTGAAAATCACCTTCTTTGGCTGGTATTGCATCCTCAGAGGCTTTGGGGCAGATTTTTGCGAAATGACCGTAAGCATGGCACTGGAGGCACTTAAATGGTATCTGCTCATAATCCAGCTCTTGGATATGGCACCATTCTCCTAGGGAGAGCTGAATGGCTTCCGAAAGTCCTTTCTCGAGGTTAACCTCAACACATATACGAGCGCAGGTAAATTGGTCCCCTTTCGGGGCCGCGCTATCTAGGAACCGCCCAAGCTTATTTCCAATGTCCTCCAGAGATCCTTTCCCCCAGAGATGTAAGGGAAGATGAGGCAGCCTAACCCAAACAGGGGCTGCGATGATCTCAGCTCCAGGATTGAAATCGAGAGTCTAGGGGGCTAAGAACAGCCCTCTTAACCCCATGAAATAGGGACCAGATCTGAAAACTAGATCACGGTCTTCTTTCCTCGAGAAGCTGAAGGCAAAAAAACCCCTTCCTACTACATGCACAGAAATGATTCCATGCATCAGCGGCTTCCAACGGTCTTCCATCCGTGCCTCCACCGATTTGGGGCTAGGCCATAACCCCGTAAACTTTCCAATGAGGGCGTTTTCTGCTAGGTGGAGGGCAAGATTGCAAGGCTCCTCTGGAGATAGCTCCAGAGAAGGGATCTCCTCCATCTTCTTAACAAACTTAGACGAGAGAGAAGGCTTGGCTTTAGGTCCTGCCGAACGGACTAAAGCTTTGAAAGCTTCCAATTTTTCTCCCATCTCAAAAGATGGCGACCACCAAAGCAAGTCGCGGAAGCAAGCCAAACCCGTGCTCCAAAATGCATGCAAAAACAAAAAACGCAGAAGAGACGCACTGAAAACCGTCAATCTGTGGCCCTGCAAGCAAACGAACCCTGAACGGCTGCTACAGGCCAAGACCTCGCCCTGCAATCGAAAAACCAAAGCGGCGGCTAGGGTTTAGGCCCTAGCCGCAATGAAAATCTGCCGCGCTTCATTCCACTATCGCCTATCGCAAAACAAAGTTCATGTGTGTTCGAGTTTTATTTATTAAACAAAACTAAAACTAAAATTTAATATAAAATTTTTATTACAAATATGTATTTATTTTTTAAATAGTTTTTTAGTAAATATTTTTTTTTCTTTATTCGATGCCCCATTGTAATTCTTGGTCTTTGCGATTTTTCGTCTTCTTGTCTAGTTCATTGACGCTGCGGGTGGAGTTGTTGTCCTTGTTGTTTCTTGATCCGGGAGAGGGATGCTTTACTGGTAGAGGTGACGATTTCTTGATCATTTTTTTTTCACTGTGTTCCGAACAAACTGGCGTTGCGGAGAGGTGAGGATGGCTTGAACAGGAGGTGGTAGAGGAGGAGGGGAAGGCAGAGGCGAAGGTGTAGGGATAGGTTCATAATTGGCTGGGTTGGATGGCAGAGTGTTAACAGCGCAGAGGATGAGCCTGGTTAGAAGATATTTAAAAATCCAATAATTTCTCTTGTGGGACGAGGTGCAGGTAACTGCAATGAGGGAGCCAGAAAATTTGTCCTCCCAATCATTGACCAGGGTTCTCAGTGCCTCCGGCACCTCTGCCTCATAGCCTCGATTGCTGGATTGCAGATGGAAGGGTGGCTCTGAGGGGTTACCAGCCCTTCCATAGCCTCTCCCGCCCTTGGGAGGTCCTTGTCGATGTGGCAGCATGGTTTTTCCAGCGTGGGAGGGTCTGGAGGTGGAGCGAGAGGAACTGAGCGAAATGTGGGGGTTGAGACTACATATGAGCATGTAGAGCTGAGAGATGGTTGGAGCTTAGCGGTCTCAGTAGAGCAGGGGTGACGAAGTGCAAGAGCTCGAGGGCGAAGGGCGTGGAAGGAGCCATTGTGCACCGAATATGAGGAGCATAATGGTTGACCATTACTGCTCTGTACCGGACTTGCTGAACCTTAATTGTAGAGAGGACTGGCGCTGCGTTGAAGAGAGGGCTCACTGTCGTTCGTCCTGCTAATGGCGTCATCCCCAGAAAATGCCACATTTCGATTGCTGTCGAACGGAAGGTCTATTGCATGGGGGTGCTGGTGTGCATGGGACCACCCGTCATCATCTGAACTGCCAGTGGGGGTGATGAGTGGACTGATGACGTGTTGGGGCACGTCATCGGTCTAGAGTCTTGCATGTGTCATGCTGTCACCCATATCCAGGGTTTAAGTTTTATTTATTAAAAAAACAAAAATTAAAATTTAATATAAAATTCTTATTTCAATAATATGTTATAAATATGTATTTATTTTTCAAATGGTTTTTTTAATAAATATGTGTTTTTATTTATTTATAATTAATGTGTTTATTTTTTATTTATTTAAGAAAAGAAAATTGAAATTTAATATGAACATTTTATTTTTATAAATATGTATTTATTTTTTAAATGATTTTTTAATAAATATGTATTTCTTTTATAAGTATTTGTGTTTGAGTTTTATTTATTTAAAAAAACCAAAATTGAAATTTAATATGAACATTTTATTTTTATAAATATGTATTTATTTTTTAAATGATTTTTTAATAAATATGTATTTCTTTTATAAGTATTTGTGTTTGAGTTTTATTTATTTAAAAAAACCAAAATTGAAATTTAATATGAAAAAATTATTTCATATAAGTTAAAAATATGATTTTTTTTCAAATAATTTTTTAATAAAAAACAAAAAAAATCAAAATTAAAACAACAAAAATTAAAATTTAATATGAAATTTATAATATATTTTATAATATCATATTTTATTTCCATATTTATTTTAAATATTTATTTTTTATTATTTTAACATAATTAAAACAACAAAAATTAAAATTTAATCTAAAATTTATAATATATTTTATAATATCATATTTTATTTCCATATTTATTTTAAATATTTATTTTTTATAAGTTTAATATAATGTTTTAATATAAAAGAAGGAAAAAAAAATTAATAAATTATTTGTAATGTATTTTTTTAAAGTTATTTTTGTTTTTAATTATTAAGCTTATATTTTATGTTTTATTAATAATATATTTATAACTTGAGTATCATGCATAGTTGAAATAATGTGTATTTTAAAATTTAAATTCAAATGACTTATTAATAGTTTTATTTATTAAAAAAATAAAAACAAAAAGTTAATAGGAAATTTATAATATATTTTATAATATTATATAAAAAAAATCAAAAGTTATTTTTGTTTTTAATTATTGAGATTGTGTTTTATTTTTTATTAATAATATATCTAGAGCTTGCAATAAACTATACTTTATTCTCTTTATAGAAGTGGGTCTTTTTTCTATCGTGAGTTAGTTATGACTAGGCTCATGTTGTACTAGCACAAAATCAATAGCATGGGAGATTATAGACTTCCTAAGCTAGCTTTAAATTCTAGCCAATTCCACGTGAGGCTCAAGTGAGGTTGGTATAAAGATACCATGGCCTCGTTAAACCATTGGGAGATTGACAAAAATGTTGCATTGTAAAATATTAATAACATTAAAAATATTGTTACTTCCAAGTTTAAAGTTAAAATGTGATGTGAGAAAAGATTTAGAGGATAAAGGAAAATTAAGATATTATAAGGAGGTCTCAACCCTACTCTAGAAGATCAAAAGTATCTTTTTGTTTTAACTAGTTCAAAGAAAAAAACTAATATATCCCAGATAAGAACGAACTCTTATGAGCTTCATAGTGAAACAGGTCGTTGGGAAGTTCCTAAAACACCATGGATGGAAATGATCTGTCATCTATGTGATAATATGAACATTGAGGATGAAAACTACTTCTTCTTAGAGTGCTCTGCATACACCCACATTAAATCTCACTTTCATAATCTTTGTTGTAATACCGACCTTCCTAGCCTTTTAACATGTCAAAATTATAGTGAGTGGATGTCGCTTCTGTCCGATCTCTTTGAGCATATGATTACAATTTTAAAACAAACTAAATAATTCATTTCTTGAGGTTTGATAAACCAAATTTTGGTTTCATAAAACATTAACAATCATCATTATCATGCATAGTTGAAATAATGTGTTTTTAGTTTAAATTCAACAAATTATTGGTAGTATTTAAGTGATTTTGTTTATAATTATTATGTTTATATTTTAATTTTTTATTATATATTTTGAGTTTGAGTTTAAAATACATAAATGAAATAATGTATATTTTTATGTTAATTAATTTTATTTTACTTTAACTATTATTTATAATTATAAATTTTATTAATTTAAATATGATATAATTAATTAAAAATAAATAAACTTAAAAATAAATATAAAATTAAATTAAATATCTTATTTTAATTCTATGTGTATTTTTTATTTGAATGAATTGAATTTATAGTTGTTTTTCATTCAGAGAATTTTTGTTTATTAATTTTTCTTTTTAATGTTAATTATATATTTTAATTTATTATTTGTATTTATAAATTTTATTGGTTAAATATAATAATATTAATTAAAAAATATAAACATAAAATTAGATAAAAATTGAGATTTTAAAAATCATTTTTTGTTTATTTTTAAATAAAACATTATATTACTTCAAACGAACTTCACTACAAGTCTGTTTTGATAGCCAAATTGACAGAACTTCACAAAAAACCCCAGCTCTCTTCAGATTCACCATTACCGAATGATTAGGTAGGTTCCCCATGCCCACAAAAAACAAGCATAAAGAAACTATATCTAGCCCCCCCAAAATACAAGTATAATCCATCTGAACTGAGAGTCCCATTACACCTTTCAACTGCATATTAAAAAACAAACGCAAAACAGAAAAGATGGTATCAAATCCGGTCCTAAACAACATTTCCTAATTGGCCAGCCCCGACAAAAGTTCCCATCGGCTTGTCATAGTACACCATGTCACAACGATTCCCCATCTCACGAGGTCTTGCAACCTCCTCCTGCATCTTACCCACTGGGTAGAAAGGGATGCCCATATGGGATTACATAACATCAATTTTCCTATGCATTAGGTGACAATCGCCATTATGCTTTTTTCAGGCCTTAACTGGCTCCTCATCACCTTCATGCTTGGCCTCCCTGGAAACTAAAGAATGGCCAACCAAATTGATATTCACCCAATAAATCATAAGTGGACACTCGACCCGTCGTGTTTCCTGGGTCAACAACCCAGTCTGCTACTTCCTTACGGAACCTCGATGGGCATGAGCTTGACCTCCTCCCATAAGTTCCGGACCACCTTTTCAATCTCCATGCGGATGGCCAGAGGAACATGCTCCTTATAAAAATCAGCAGCTTCCTAGGATTGCAACTGGATCCTCGAGGCTTGACGCCTCTCCCCCTTCTTCCTCATGACCCCCTTCCCCTTCCTGTCCTGGAGGCCTCCCTTGGGCCCATGTCACTTCTTAGAGAGCATTTGGGAGCCATGCATCTGGAGCCAATGAGACTTCCTTTACAGAGACCTTGAAGAAATCCCCAGTCCCGAGAGCTTGCAACTGAATATGCACAAGGATTAACTCCAAATTGGAAATAACTAAGACGCATCTTCGAAAATAGATGAAGGGTGGAAAATCCTGTCCCGAATAAAAGGAGGTGAGGGTCATCCTATCCCAAACTACATTGTACTCTGCTCGCATTAGTCCAATCATACCAACAACGCCTTTCGTACCAAGGCCTACAGCAAAGATCCTTTCAATATTTTAAACCAAATCTCTTTGCTGATACTTACCCTCCTTTCCCATCCCATCAATCTTAAATTCGTATCCAGACACAACGTCGATGACCTGAAAAAATATGGCAAATCCAATTAACCACGTGAGCCAGCATGGCATGGATCTTGGTTGTCCTAGGCCATCTCTTGTCACCCTCGTTACTGTACTCTAGTCCTTCCAACTGTGGCCTAGCGTCATAATCACGAGCGGCCACCTGCCGGCACTACTAGGTCCAAGCCTCATATCAGAAATCCTCCAATGTGCCACTTCGATACTCTGTACCTCCATCCACGACAACATTAGCTAACAAATCAGCCACCTTGTTGGCATCATGTCGGACGTGGCTAAAGGAAACCGTCAAGTGTTCTGTAATCAAGGAGCGGAGGGTGTCTAGGTGACTTGCCAAGCGCCAACTGGAAGAGATTTTCTCACTTGTCCTCCCATTTGAAAGATGCATGGCCATATGAATCAAAATGTCAGTGTCTCCTTCAATGGCCGCAGGAAACCAACCTTCCCTGATCAGACACTCAAAGCCCTAGATCAGGCCCTCCAGTTCGGTTGAATTGTTGGTGTCGGTTCCAATTGCACCAAGATACATGGATAGGATCCTTCCTGTTGAGTCATGAAAAACTCCCTCATAACCAACAGGCCCAGGATTACCTCAAGAGGTTCCGTCAAAATTTAGCTTGAAGACCTGGAACAAAGGGGGAGACCATGAATTCGGGCTTTATGGCTTGCAAACCTTCTCTCTTCGTCGCAGACCATCCATATGTGATCTATCTAAACCCCAGTTTTCTGCTACATAGCTTTCCTCTCTTTGGATGATCTTATCCTAGTCACTCCACTGCATGCTATGGATCATGGGCATAAGGTTTTCTTTCAGAGTCTTCCAAACTTCATCAACATCATTCATTTTGTCCTGAAAGATCCTCCCATTCCTTTCCTTCCATATGCACCACATTGCCATTCATGGAAAATCCTCCCAAAGGGTACAAATGATCCGATTCTTGAAGGCCTTGGGGTGATAATAATTCAACGTTTGAGCTGGTTTCCCTCTCCTTTTGTTGCTCATTCTAAACCCTAGAGCCCCTTTGTCCCATATGGTCGTTGCGAATGGGAAGTTATCCAGAAGGTGACCCATGCTTTCCTCGGCTTGAAGATAGAGGAAGCATTGAGAAGGACCCTGGATCCACTGCCTTCGAAGGTTCTCTCCTGTGAGGATTTTACCTTTGGCCACCAGCCAAGTAAATAGTGCCACCTTTGGCCACGGGTTAGAAGCCCAGAGCTTCGTCCATATCCCTTCCTCTTCCACGTGGTTTCTTATCCTGATATTATAAGATTCCTTTATGCTAAAAGGTCCCCTCTCAGAGTATCCCCATCTTAATATGTATGGTGCCCACCTGACCCGGATGAAATGCCTTTGAAGTTCCTCCTGGAAGGATCGCAAATCATCATCATTGGTTAGGTCAAGTCTTAGCTAAAAATTCCACTGCCACTGCTCATCCAAATTCTGGTCTCCCTAGTAATGGTTCACATTTTCCCTACCTTCCTCAATTCCACTTTCTCGTATGTGCCTCCATATTAGATCTAACCCCAACTTCGGTAGCTGGTTCCATGAATCCTCCCAGAACTTTGCACTCTCTCCATCCCTTATCTCCCAGAAGTAGTGCTCCTGCACAATCTTTCACCCACTCAATATCGCTTTCATCCATATGGGGGGTCCAAGTTGGTCCTCATTGAGCCGAACTAGTTGATTTTTGGGCCTGTCTCTAACATATTTGATGTGCCATAGCCTGGCCCAATGTTAAACCAAGTAATTGGACCACCTCCACCAAAATTTATCTCCCTGGATTTCATCCATGACCTCAGGGTCCCAGAGCCCTAATCCCCCATGCTCCTTGGGTCGACATATGCCTCCCCAACTTACCATGGAGAATTCATCCTTCGCCTCCTAACCACCCCAGAGAAAATTCCTTTGCATAGAGTCTTATTTCACAGAGAATAGATTTTGGAGCCGAAAAGACCGATAAGAGATAAATTGGCATAGCCTGAAGAACTGCTTTCACAAGAACCAATCTGCTATGTAGATTTAAAGGTTGGAGGACCCAACTAGATAACCTTTGTTTCATTATGTATAGGAGTTCCTTCCATGATGCTTTTTTCAACTTTCCCATCCCAAGGGGAATTCCCATGTATTTTAAAGGCATCACCCCTCTGGAGAACCCCAGGATCCAAACAATATTCCTCTAGAAAATGGGAGCGGTGTTCATGAAAAATACCTGGGATTTATTGGCATTGACTGCCAGACCTGAGGCCTTAGCAAAGAGGTTTAGGATCCTTTTGAAGCTTCAAGCTTCTTGGACTGAAGGGTTGCCCATGAGCATTGTGTCATCTACGAACTGTTGGTGTGTCTGGGTGTCCATTCTATCATGGAATTTGAGCCCCCGTAATTCCCCATTCCTTGCTTGGGTTTGAATAAGGAAACTCATCCCTTCTTCCATCAAAATAAAGAGAAAAGAGGACAAAGGGTCCCCTTGTCGAATGCCTCAGGAGGGCTGAAACACTTTAGATGGGGATCCGTTCAGCAGTATATTGAAGAAAGGGGTTGTTACCAAGCTCATGACCCACTCCACCCATTCAGGACCAAACCCAAAAGCCTCCAACATCTTTTCCATGTACTGCGAACTTAGTTTGTCATAGGCCTTCGCAATGCCAAGCTTGATCATCATACTTGGCCACCGGGTGCTTTTCAGGGAATAAATCACCTCATGGAATAGGATGAATTCATCCAGAATCTTCCTTCCTTCCACAAACCCTGATATTTTAGGGCTGATAAGGTTGGGGAGGAGAGGTTTCAGGCGATTCGCTATCACCTTAGATATAATCTTGTAAATCACATTGCACAGGGATATTGGTTAGGACTTGTCAGGGCTGTCTACTCCCACCTCTTTAGGAATTAAAGTAAGAAAGGTTGCACTAAAAGCTTTGAGAACTCCCCGCTTACTTTTGGATTCTTCAACAATATCTAAGACCTCCTCCTTAACTAAATCCCATAATTGATGGAAGAAATTCGAGGTAAAGCAATCCGGACCTGGGCCTTCCCCAATGCCATCTGGTGAACCACTTCCTGAACCTCTTACATAGAAACTGGCTTGATGAGCATTTCATTGTTCTCTTTGGATACAGTCTTAGGGATTAGTCATGTAATCCTAGATATGGCTCTCCCTCTATCAACTCCATCCTCACTGAAGATATCGGAAAAATGCTAGGTGAGCTCCTCCTCCATCTCCATTCTAGTCTCCACCCAACTTCCATTTGCTTTCTTGAGTTTGTGGATTCTCGAACTGTTTCTGTTCTGGAGAACCGTGTTATGGAAGAACTTCCTGTAGCCACTTTACCCTTGACTTTTGTTTCTAGAATATTCCTTCCTACCTTTCCCTAGCCTGTAGGTGGCACAAAAGGTTTTTTTCTTTTACCTTCATGTCCTCATCCCATCCATCTTCCATACCCTTCTTATTGATAAGCTCAATATCACTTATCATCCGTTTTTGTCCTAAAAAATATTCCCAAACTCCTCCCTGTTCCACGTGCATATTTTAGCCTTAAGAGATTTAAGTTTTTGTTGGAAGCGGTATATTCTGGTACCCGGAGGGGGAACCAGTTCCTACCACTACTGGGTGACTAGCTCGTTAAAGTCCTTATGCTCTAGCCAAAATTTCTCAAATCTAAACGGTTTGCTCAGAATGATGTTCGACAAGTCCCAATTGAGATTGATGGGCCAGTGACCCGAGCCTTCCGTGGGAATAACATCAACCATTATCTCCCTAGTGCCATGCACACTATTTTCAGAAACCAGGAATCTATCAAGTCGAGAGGATACCAAATTCCCCCCTCCCCACTTATTGTTCCATGTGAACCATCCATTCCCCGTCTCCACATCAATTATAGGACTATGGGTCAGGAAGTTGCAGAAGGCCTCTTGATACTTGTCCAGGGACCGTCTTCCCCCCTTCTTCTCCCCTGGGTTGGAAATAAGATTAAATTCCCCTCCTATTACCTAATTTCCTGCCTCTGCTAGACCCTTGACCCAACTTAAGATATCCAGAAAATCTTGTTTCTGGGGAAAAGCACTAGGCCCATAAACGTTCATCAGTGAGCCCTTAATTCATGTATCTAGTAGGTGAAAATTTGCCATTAGCTCGCCATTTTGAAATATCCACCATGCTTGTTTGCCATAGGATCGCCATCCCACCAGCCATTCCAACTGCATTAAGTGACATTATACGACTACCTTTCCAAATCTTCTCCCTGATTTTTTCCATCCCATCATTACTGCATTTTGTTTCTTGAAGGAAAATAATATCCAGTCTCTCCTGCTTGATCTTCCTATTTAGTCTTCCACTTCCTGGGGTGATTACACCCTCTTATATTCCAAGATATGATCTTCATTGGAAAACCTTGTTTACTTCATAAAAGTTAGCCCTGATTGTGGGATACTGGCCTGACTCGATGAGGTTTACACCTATCGCCGCTATGTGTTGCTTGTTTGTTTTCCTTCCCCTTCGTAGCTACTCCTCCAGGGATTTCCTCTTACTGCCTTTGTGCATATCTAGATCGATTCCCAGGTTCTAGTGTGCTCGCATTATGATAATGGCCTCTTGGAGAAGCTCTATCTGCCATCGAGAAACATAACCATGTCTCGTCTTTCCACATTCTGCTTCGATTGCGTCCAGATCCAAATTCCCCAGCTCCATTTATTCTACCTCGTCCTCCTCGGTTACTTCCATGGGGGTCTGCTACTCCCATTCTCCCACTGCTTCCTTGGCCTTTTCGGCCTGCTGCCCCGATTCACCTTTTTCCTCAGAAGTCCCCCCTTCAACCTCCTCCTCTCCCAGAGCATCAAAGGGATTATTGGAGCTGGGGATTTTTTTTGTAGGCTCCTTCCTAGTCTTTGATGGACCGCCTCCTCTGCTTCTTCTCCTGTTATTGACTTGAGCAAACCCCTCCCCATTAACCTCACCTCCTGACGCTGATTGGGGCCAACTAGTAGTTGGGAAGCCTTTGGACAGTCTCTCCCCAAGTGTCTGTATTCATGACATTGCTGGAAACGAAAAGGAAGTTGCTCATAATCGACAGGTTGGATCCATTCCTCATCCTCCCAATTCATACTTATTGCCTCTTTGAGTTCTTTTGAGAGGTCCATGTAAACACAAATGCGAGCAAAAGCTATGTATATTTGGATTTTGGTTTGCTCGGCCACCTTCACAAATTCCCTTAGGGTATTACCGATGTCCTTCATGGTTTCCAGATCCCAATACTCGCTGGTCAATGAGAATAGACGGATCTAGAGGGGGAAACCATCATATCTTTAGTTTCTGGGTTAAATCGCTCCTTCCAAGGCCAGAGATATAACCCGACATAAAAAAGCAAATATGGCCCTCCCTTCAGGATTCTATCCCTGTCTTGTTGGTTGAGAAATATGATTGTGAAGAAAACCTTGGACCCTAGCTACATATCATAATGTACCTTAGGGTTCCATACAGTCTTGATCCACCGAACTAGATCCCTTTCCTTGGGCCAAACCCCCACAAATTTCCCAATGAGGGTCATCTCCTTCCATAACTCAATATTGCCTCTCACCATCTTGGATATTATCTGGATCACTGAAATAGAAAGGGATTTTGGTAGACACCCTCCTGGGCCTGACCTTCTGCCCTTCCCATCTCCATCCCTCCTCCTGTTCTCATTCCCAGCTTCCCCACCCTTAGGCATATGGCTCTGTGGATCCAGTCCATCCATGATTCGAAACCGGGGGATTTGTAGTTCCTAGCTTACTTCCTGCGCGGCCACGCCCTCCCTCGTTGTCTCGGAGCACTCTGTCAATTGCAATACTTGGAAGAATTTGATTTTAAAAATCTTATTATTGTTAATGCATATTTTATTTCATTAAAAAAATGGATATGACATTCATGTATTTCTGGTGTATTTATATTAAAATTTAGAGGTTTTATTATTATTATTTTTTCAGAATATATTCTTATTAATAATGATGATGATAATGATTAATGTCCACTGAGACCAATTTTGGTCTATCGGACCTTCAGAAGGAAAATACTTGGTTTACTTTAAAATCTTGTTCATGTGCTAAAAAAGCTTGCCAAGAAGCTTTCCAAGCTCACTATAGTTTTGGCAAGTTAGAAGGTTATAAATGTTTGTATTGTAGCAAATACAATGAAACAAAGATCTAATGTGGGTGTAAGAAAGACACTCTAAGAGAAAGTGATTTTCATCCTCAACGCACATAGGCTCAGACAGATGGCAAACTCTTTCCACCCATGGAGTTTTAGGAATAGACCAACACCCTGTTTTGCTATGGAGTTCATGAGAGTTCGTTCTAATCTTGGCTATATTAATTTTCTTCCGTGAGCTAGTTACTACCGAGAGATACTTCTAATCCTCCAAGTTAGGATTAGTGACCTCCTTATAGTATCTTAATTTTCTCCTAACCGCTAAATTTTCCTCACACCAGAGTTTTTCTTTAAACTTAGAAGTAATAATACTTTTACAATGTTTTGCAAAATGTCGTTTTCATTAACGCCCCAATGATTTAATCAAGCCATGGTATCTTTACACCAACACCGCTTGAAGCGGAGTTGGTTTTGACTTGAGTTTAAAGCAATTTTAGGAAGTCTCTCGTTTCCCATGTTATTTATCTTATGCTTGTACATTAGGTACTTAGTCATAACAATGCTCTCGATGGGGGAAATACCTACTTCTATTAGGAGAATATGATAAGGCATATTACTTTTAATTTTGAGATTATAAGTTATAAACCACTTTTGGATTTGCTCAATCTTCCTCACAACCATACAAAATAACACGGATAACAAGAGTTTCAAATAGGAACTTCTTTTTATCCCGCATGACCATATTGATTTACAATTATTTTCAAGACCAAAATAAGCTTTCCACCCTCCATTAATCATTTTCTCAATGCTATAGTTCCATTTAAGCTTGTGATGAATATTAATTCTGTGATACTTATAAAAAGTCATTTCCTCTAGATTTCTATTATCATAAATAATTAATAACATTCAAATTATAATAATAATTTTTAATATAATTAAAATTTAAAAATTATAATTATATAAAGTTTTACATTTACAATTATTTTTTATTATAAATAATTAATAGCATATTTAAATTATAATAATAATTTTTAATATAATTAAAATTTAAAAATTATAATTATATAAAGTTTTACATTTACAATTATTTTTTATTATAAATAATTAATAGCATATTTAAATTATAATAATAATATTTAATTTAATATAATTAAAATTTAAACATTAAAATTATGTAAAATTTTACAATTACAATTATTTTTCATTATAAATAATTAGTAACATATCACAAATTTGAAATGTAACCTATATAAAATATTATGTATTTTTTTATATTGATGAAGTAAAATCTCATATAATAATATGTTTTATTGTTGAAAAAAAAATTACAATTACAGATATTTTTCATTACAAATAATTTGTAACACATTTCAAATTTGAAATATAATATATAAAAAATTATAATTTTTTTTCATTACAAATAATTCGTAACACATTACAAATTTGAAATATAATGTTGATTTGAAATATAATATATATATATTTTGATAAAGTAAAAAGTCATATAATAATATGCAATTTAAAAAATATATATATATATATGATTGATTTAAACCTGATATGCCATTGTTTATTTTATATTTTTATTAAAATTAATATGTATTGGCTCAAGGCTTTGTTGTTGTATCCACGTTTTTTTTGTTAATGTTAGACCAAATAATGCGTTACTAAAAATAATGATAATTTTGTTTTAAATGATTATATATATATTTTTAAGTTTATATTACATTTTAATAAAAGAATAATAGATGTTAGATTTTATTTTAGTTTATATTTTATTTTAATAAAAATAATAATAGATGTTAATATGTATTTGTATTAATTTTTAGAGAATTTTTGTTTATTAATTATTTAATATTTTTTAGAATTTATTTTAATTAATTATGTTATTTTGTATTTGAATCATAATAATAATAATAATAATAATATTTAAATTAATATAATTAAAATTGAAAACTTATTTTTTATTAAATGTAATTTGAGTTTATATATATATTTAAAAAAAAAAACATACTTTTGTTATTCATTGTGAATAAAAAAGTACACAGTCTTTTATAAAAACACGATTTTATGAACATAATTGTTCAAATCCATGTATCTAGACAGTTCAGATTCAGTCCAAAAAGACAAACCATACAAAGACTAGATGTTCAAATACAAAAGTAACTTCTAAACAGAGAAAGATTCAATGCCAAAACATGATGATCAATAGGCTAAACTTCAAAAATGTTGATGGAACCCAAACCGATCAGTAAATTATCCATGACTTCTTCCCAGAGCAGAATACCAATTTCTCCATCTAGCGTTGCTTTAGAAAGTTGATCTGCCTACTGGTTCTGCTCTCTAAAAATGTGTTGGAAGTTGATGCTGCAAAAACTTTTTAACTTTTCTCAAAATCTTTTACACCAAGGAGTGAGAGTGAGCACTTGAATGTTGTAATCACATATATCCCATTTGATGGAGACCCTTGAATCGCGAAAAACTTGAAGAGATACAATACCAAACACTGTAGCAACGTTGCATAAGCACTAGAGAGCTAATAGCTCTTCTTTCATATTCGTACATGTACCATAATGCAGTTTGAATTTGAAGGCGTGGATATTATTGATCATTAAAGCTACTCTTGCAGCACATAATCCATCTTTGGTTTTCCCATCAAAATCACCAATGGCACCATTTAGTTGGATATCCTTTAAATATCTAGGTTTAGAATTTGTAATAGGCTTAGTATTGAATTCCTCATTCAACTGAATAATGTGATTACAAACGATATTGGAGCTTTGAAGGTGATCTTCAAATAAACAAACATTCCCCACGCTCCAAATTTTCCAGGAAATGATAGTTGGCAGAGAATGATAATTTTTGCTTGAATTTAGCCAATGTAAAAGACAGATATCAAAGTTCTCTCCCTCCCAGACTTGTGTAATGTTTAAAAGAAAACATATATTTTTTCAAATATGAAGTGTAAACTCACATCCAGTAAGCAAATGATCTGTAGATTCAATGGCTTGTTTGCAGAGAATACAGTAACTAGGACCAAATCAGTCTTTCATTAAGTTATCCCATGTCTTCAGAGAAATTTGAAATGCCAAATACATGAAACATTTGAATTTTAAGGGAATCCTCCATTTCCAAAGTAAATTGTACCACCATTTATGTACATAGTTGAGGCTAGATTGAAAAATAGCTTGATATGCAGTTTTAAAGAGATATTCCCAGTCTGAGGGTTTGCTTCCCAAGTTAGAGAATCTTCTTCATTTGAAAGTCTATAGCCTACTAGGTTCAACTTCTTAATATAGGCCTCCCATTCATGGGCTGAATCTTGTACAAGACCCAAGTCTTTGGCACTAAACCAGTAAGAAAAGGCTTGTTGCGCCATAACGGTCTTCTAATATGAGCCAGAGTGAAATAACCAATTTCAGACAGATAATTTAAAATGAATAGTGACAACTTATAATCTTCTCCAAACCTGTGATCAGATCAATTCCAACTATCATGTTCCTACCATTCCCTACTTTCTAGCAGATATTTGAAATGATTCTGTGATATTTAAAAAAAAACCCTTCCAGATTGGGGAGGTATTTCTGGTGACCTTTTTAGACTTTCTAATACTGTCAATTAGGTTCATATTCAAGTATTTTCCTTTCAAGATAGTTGACCAGAGGGTATTTCCTGCCAATCCCTCCAAAAAATTTTCATTCTTAATGCAACATTAAACCAATAAAGGTTTTTAATCCCTCAACCACCCCAATATTTAGGAAGAGATAGTTTTTCCCATCCAATCATTATAAGTTTGCCACTTTTAGGGCCTTCAGTCCATAAAAAGTTGAAAATGAACCTTCTTAAAAGATTGACAACAAAAGAAGGGACTTGTAGGATGGAAAACCAATAAACATGTATTCTTAGGAGAACAACCGTTACAAGTGTAAGCCTTCCACCGATGGATAGAAATCTGTAAGTCCAATTTTTTATTCTTTTTCAAACTTCTCTATCAACCAACACTAATCTTGTGATCTGTATTTATTAAGTTTTAGAAAAAAACCTAAATAATTGAAACCAACATCCAAATCACATATTTTATACTAAAGGATAGAATATATATCATCTAATGTGCTTGTTATCAGGAATATAGCACCTTTTGCGGACAGAAGTTGTTCCTCTGGTATGAATGGTTCAGATCCATAACAAATGAGTAACAACTAGGTTGAATACTTTTCCTGAAATTTATAGATGCCTGAAATAAAACCTCTGATGAAAGACTTGTAGAACTGCAAAAGCACATCAAACATACAACGACATCAAAGATACCAGAAAACTATCTATAAATCCATATTAGTGACTAAGGAATCCAATAATATATATGTGAGATTAACACAACAGATATAGGGGAAGGAAATCAACTTTGCATTAAAATATGAATGAAAGAGCTTACAACCATTTTTCCTTAGTGTCAATGCACTTCTTCACAAGACTAGCACCTCATCCCCGATAGCTCCAACTTGCTCCTCTATGCTCTCTAATGGACCAGGCCAGGATGTTAATTAAGCAGCATAACTTTACTTCTTTCTTCTCCCCCTCAACCATGGAGTATGAGCTTGTATTTATAGGGATCAAAGGGATAGTAATGGTTGAGAAATTGGTGGGTGAGGTGGCCATGAGATCCTCAAAGGAGGGATCTTGAGCTTAACTGACCCATGTGAGTAGGGATAAGGCTAGACACGAGGATTTTGTTCTAGAAGCTTCATGAAATCTCCTCTTTTTCACTTTTTACCAAGGGCACCACTTATACTCCCTAATGACATAGCGGTGATGGATGAGAACCACACCAAAGACAAAGGTTAAAGGCAGTGGCACCGCCTAGTTTCCACATAACTTGGGTGGTGCTGCATAAGGTACCGCTTATCTGCTTTAGAGTAAGAGCGGTGTTGAAGTCTTGTATGTTAGAATCAACACTGTTTTCACTTCAAGTTTGGGATTGAGGGAAAACATAGGTGTTAGGGATCTTATAACATGTTGGTGACATGATTTGGTTGTAACAGAATTCCCCTCAAAGCATGAGGCTAGAGGGATATGATAGGCGAGAGCTTTGATAGAGCAAGTTATCACTTTCGAGGTAAGATCCAGCTTGATAGGAGAGTGTCATCAAGTAGGTATCTGCAATACATCAATACTTTGACTCGTGAATAAATGTAACATCATCATGGCTGCAGACCAATACAAGGCATGATGGCCATTCTAATATAGCCTTGATATTTTCCATGTGTACTTTTCACTCCATTTTTCCCAATAATGTGCCCAAGATATAATAGTTCTTTCATCCCAAATTCACATTTATACATATTAGCATACAAAGACTATTCTTGCAAAGTCTTCAACACAATCTCTAGGTGTTTCTTGTATTACACTCCAACAAATAAGAGTTCTCTCCAACCCATATCATTTGGAAAGAGAATTTTGGGATCCCATTTTCTTGTATGCATTCTTCCAAACATCATGAGTACATAATATATATCACCAAAGTACATAAAAACATAATAAAAAGTACATTAAGGAGGTGCCTCATCAAAAATTCATGCAAGTGCTTATACCTCCAAGTAAGTAGACCACCATTTTCCAAGTGCATACAAGCTTCAAGTGACCAATCAAATCTGCTCCAATGACATAGGTGCGGATCCCATGTCCTATAATTCTGCTCCAAAACGATGTGATATGCATCAAAATATTCATCCATGTATTCTTTCATCCAAGAAGTGAATGAATGATCTCTACTGAAATATGAACCAAATAACGAGCAAGAGAAACAAGGAGACTTCAAATGACTCAAAGAAGTCTCACCCATACATCCATGAATGAGAGGATCATAAATATATAACAAATTATGTGGATGGCAACAAAAATTTTCTCCCATCATAAATCGATTCACCCCAGTGTTGGATGAATTTTCTCCAGCATCAAATGAACCAAGTGTTGAGCAAGAGAAACCATGAGTCTTCAAGTGACTCAAATGCCTATCATAGGTGCATCCATGTAGAGGTGTATCATCATAAAGTAACAAAGGATGCTCTGCTACAAATTTGAATAAGAATGTGATCCAACCATGTCATCATAAAAATTAAATCTAGGAGTTTCATACTCTTCATGTGGTACCATAAAAAAGAACCCTTTCACCCATACTTCAATGGGACTAATGCTGCAAAACATGGAATTGTAGGATGTAGGAGAATGAACTAACTCACCCAATTGATAAAAAATTGTAGAAGTTTCATCATCAGAAGTATCCCTATGGGTAGTATCATGTAGTTCCTTCAAAGGTGTGAAACCTTTTTCATATATTGGTTCCAATGTAGAGGAATCATGCTCTTCTTTAAAAATTGCAAAACCTTCGTCAAGAGACAATTCAAGTTCCTCTTCCACCACATCAAGTGTTTGGATCTCTTCAAGTTCATATTCAGTATTTTCAATAGAAACTTCTTCATACTCATATGATGTCTCTTCATATTTTTCATAGTCACTTGGGAGTGAATTTCAGTCCTCTTCAAGTACTACTCTACTTCACCTATTTCAAAACTAGGTGGTTCATGGGTCTCCTCCTTTTGCTCCTTCAAGCAAGCTGATGCATTTTCCCCCTTGGTTTTCTTAAAATAAATATATTTTTCCCAACTTTGGATAGCCAACAATTCAAATCCTTTCATAATATTCTTATTCATGTCTTCAAAGATAGGTTCCATAATTTTTATAAGATCCTCACCATCATATGAGGTTCCCTTTTCATCCCTAGTCATAGTTTCCTTTTCAACAAGCGACACTTTTGGGTTTCAATATATAATGGTCGTCCCTGAATTCTTGTCCTCACAAATATCATACTACATAAGGTTCCAATATCATGCTCTGATACCACTTTTAATGACCATTTTTATTTTTTTTTACCAAAATGCCCAATTTTCCAATTTTTTCACAACTTTGGCTCTTCACTAGTTTTAGTGTCTTGGTCTCCAAATCAGCCCAATTGCTTCCAAATATTTAGAGAAGGTGTATGAATGATATAATAAATTAGTTATTATTTTCAGGTATGTATTATGTCCCTCCAAACACTTCTGCAATTCTGTACTAAATTCTGAACAAGATAGAGGATTTTATTGGCAATTTTGGGCTCAAATCCCCCCCCCCCAGGTAAGTGGTAGAAATGGATTACCAAATGTGAATAAACCCACTTGAATTATGAAATTTAAGAAGTTTATGTGTATAATAAATTATCAAAGACGTATATTCATAATCAATCAACCTCCCATGGCTGTTATCACTTCTTTCAATCAAATATAAAAAACTAGTTTTGGACCCTTGGGGAAATGAGGTGTAGTTTGCTCCAATGATTATGCAATTCGACCCAATGGCCAAAAATTCTCAGTTACTGAACATGAAACCCATAATATGCTTTAATTACAGTCCATTCATTCATAAATCATCAATAGTTTACACATCCATTCAAATTCATCAAGATTACAATAGTTTACAACAAGGTAGTGGGGAAATGACACTGGTTCTTCATTATTGAGCAATAAAACATGAGATTTATTGGGATTTATATCTGAGATATTTCTGAAATTAAATAACAGATCATTTACATCAGAATACACAATACTGTAGAAAGAGAATCTCCCTCAAATAGATGAATAGCTCACCAAGTGCGCCTCACTCCATGGAGCTGAAATATGGTGAGAAAACTTGAGATGAAAGGAAGAAAAAGTTGAAATTTGATGTGTCAAAAAGCTTGTGTAGCTTGCACCTGTAACTAATACTCCATTTAATCTCCTTGAAATACCTGAGTGGCCTCTCCCAACACCAACTAGGATGGGAATCTTTCAGCCTCGAAATTGGCTAAGGCATGAATTAGTCATCCACTAGCTCCCTCTCTTCACAACAAGAAATTTCACAAATGATCAAAAGGCCATTTTTTTGGTTGCTTCCTATATTTTATAAACTTCCTTAGACTTCTAAGGTTCCCAATCCATCCACAAACTCAATCCAAGTCGAATTAGGGTGTGTGCTCATGAATTGACATGCGTCCCCTCTTTCCTAACCTTCCACCTTCCCCAAATTTGAGTAGGAGCCCATTGAGATTCCCAAAATCACATGAGAGATCTATTGGATGGTATATTTCGACCTGACATGTCATATATGTCAGATTTCAACCTTCAGATATGACTTTTGTCATAACTATCATAGAATCGCCATCATTGGTGTCATAGATGTCATAAATCTAAGGGGAATCTAGCTAAGTATCCATGAAACTCCCATTTGGCTCTTCCTCTCCCCATGTAAGTTACAATTCGTCACAAATTAGACCTATGAAGTATATGGACAGGTATATTAACCTTATAATCCATCCAAAAACATTAGGATTCCCATAGATTCGAGATTGCAAGAGGAGGATGCCATTTAACATAGGTATTCTAGCTTGAGTGGGCCCCATAGTCTCCATATGTCTACATTCTCCATATCCATTTCATTTTTCACTTGAATTCATTTAATTAAATCCATTAAATAAATATTTATTCCTTCTAATGTCTAAACACCCTTTATTATCTCCCTTATTAACTTTCCAATGTTTCCACCCAACCTAGGCAACAAGTAGGATTGATGGAATTTTCCTGCTATGCAATTATTTAAAATGGGGACATTACATTCCTTATTGTATAAGGAAATAATTGGTGTTTTGCAATCTTAGTGACCTTCTCTTGTGTCCAACTAGATGATTTGGACATGTTAGGTTGAGGAGGTAGAATATAATGTCTGAATATCATTGTTGTTGTTGAAGATGTTGAATTCCTAAGTGGCTAATGATGATAAACTATTCTAAAAAACCATAGCTAATGTTAACTTTTCATATGCTTAGCTAAGACATCAGTACTTCATTTCATTTTCATAAAAAAAGCATATAAACAGGATCACTGAAAGATAGACAAGCACAACCATACAAAAGGAACACAAATATTTATCCTGGGAAAAACCCAGCAAAAGCTTCCTCAATATAGATGCCCCAAAAAGATAAAAGATAAAAGATAAAACCAGCAAGGAGATCAAAGCCTGATCCTCCTCCTTCTCCAGCTACTTCTCTTCTCCACTAATGCGCTACACAAGTGAGAGTGTGTGTCACAAATGAGGAGAGCTACACCTCTATTTATATTCATCCGTTCACTTTAATTAACTCATCCGACATGTAGGCTTGAGTTAATCATGTAGGCTCGAGTTACACATGTAGGCTCAAGTAACCACACTGGGGTGCTAATGACCCACCTTTACAATTAGAGGGGACAACCTCATGACTCTTAGTATTTCTTCCAATTAGAAGCATCGGGGTACAATATAATACAAGTGGTTCTCCCGGTAGGACCATCGGGGACCACAAAAGATACATATAGAATGTCACGTCCCCGTCCCTCAACCGGCAAAGAGGACGCGATGGACATATCATACACGACCAGGAAAAATGCCCCATGAACATAACAAGAATTCAAATGCTGAAATTGAAACTTACAAGCATACACAGATGCATTTATCTTTGATCATACAGCGGAAGCAAAACAAATGCATTTCCAGCATTGAACATGTCCATCTTTTCACATAATACAGTATATAGTTGCAGAGGACAAGTAACAGCAGCACTTATCTCTTGATGAATAATTCTCCTGCAACCAGCTACGTCGCTGCAACGTTCCACCCAACCATAGGCCAGCTTGCTCATCTATCTCTCAGCAACGCTGCCACCCCCGAGCTGGGCATGATTCCTCAAGGACTAAGGGTCAATTGCAGGCTTATACATAGCCAAGGGGCACAAATAGCAAACCAACACAGCTGGGTTTCATAGGCTTTCAACAGACAAGCCAAGCCAGCACAGTCAGAAGACCAACCATTGCACTCAGGAAATTACTTAGCTGTCACAGCTTAAACAGGGAAAACGAATTCTGAGTCATTCTTGGCCCTATCGTGGCCAAAATGACTCTCATTCGAATTTACAACAGCTCCAGACGTAACAGTAAAGAAATTCACAACATGGGGAAAACTACAGCCCCGAATTTATGAGTGTGCACAACTTACAGCCGAGTAAAACGGCCCAAATAGCCTGTGAGACAGCCAAAAACGTGAATGGCCCTTCATAGTCAGTCGTGGATGCAAGAGCGCGGCTCTCAGCTCTCCATGTGCGCCCCAAACAGAAGAATACCTGTGCGTGGTTAATCAATCCGAACCAGCAAGGAAAGGAAAAGACAATGGAGGCCCTGCGTGAGGAAAAACAGCTCCGTTTTTGTCCGTGGATGCACACACAACAGGAAGGATGCGATTTTTGCAGTTCGTGGGTGCTTAGCAAATCACAGGGGAGAGGAAGAAAACCTGCGTGAGACCCAAAAACGCCCAGAGCTTGTGCGTGAGGAGCCAACAGACAATTCGTGGGTAGAGGTGAACAGACCGTGGAGAGAATGCACGATGGGCACAATGAACAGGCGCGTGAGGAGAACAGAACAGGCAGGGCAAGCATGGATTCGTGGGTGGAGTGTGGATGTGGGCAAAGGACTGACAGTCCTGCCACCCCACTCCCAAAGGCAATAACTGCCCATCCACCAACAGCCATAGCTTCCCAACTACCCAACAGAACATGAAAGAGGTTGAAAGAGGTTGGGTAAGACAAGAAAGGTGACAAATAACAAAGGTAGAAAACCACAAGGTAATAAAACATGGTTTTTTCCCCATAAACCAAGGTTTGACATCCCCACCCCTTATCCTTCGGAACCATGCCCTTTTCATTCAACGTTGCACTTCCGTAGCTGGTTGTGGTTTATTTTAATTGATGTGCGGGTTTACATGATGCCGAATTATTAAGGTGCCAGATAGCACGACAAACCATCGGCAATTATCCCCATTGCCGAACATACACAACCAAATCAATGGTGGGGCTTTTTCCTTGAGCTCCTCACCACGATTAATTACAATATATACATCATGCAAACGGGGTCAAAACCGGGGACGTGACATAGAATGTCCTTCGAAGTTACAATATTTCAACACTCCCCCTTAACGAGAAGGGTATTCTACAACAACATCAACAACAACAATAGTAGGAGAGAGATAGAGGACATCATCAACATCATTAGGGTAATACATATATAAATCATTGGAAGCTTTTCAACATTATGTAGTCTTCATCTTGAATCTTCAGTCTTCATCATCATTTATACTTTGACTGCTTCGATCAACAACATCTTCAGCACTTTGACCTTTCGATTAGCAACATCATCTTCAGCACTTTGACCTTTGATCAGCAACATCATCTTCAGCATTTTGACCTTTCGATCAGTAACATCATCTTCAGCGCTTTGACCTTTCGATCAGCAACATCATCTTCAGCACTTTGACCTTTCAATCAGCAACATCATCTTTAGCACTTTGACCTTTCGATCAGCAACATCATCTTCAACACTTTCGATCAGCAACAACATCATCATCATACTCTGATCTTTTGATCAGAAACATCATCATGAAAATATCATCATCACCAAAACATCATTATCATCAAAACATCAACATCATCATCATCAAAACATCAACATGATCCTTCCTTTCGGAATTACGGTATCAACATGTCTGTGGTACTCAGACGATCCTTCCTGTCGGAATTACGGGATTTAGGTCTTTATGGAGTTACTAACGATCCTTCCTTTCGGAATTACGGGACAAACACATCTGTGGAGCTCAGACGATCCTTCCTTTCGGAATTATGGGATCAAGTCTTTACGGAGCTACTAACGATCCTTCCTTTCGGAATTACAGGATTTAGGTCTTTACGGAGTTGCTAACGATCCTTCCTTTCATAATTACGTGATCAACACATTTGTGGAACTTAGACAATCCTTCCTATTGGAATTACAGGATCAACACATCTGTGGAACTCAAACAATCCTTCCTGTTGGAATTACAGGATCAAGTCTTTACGGAGCTACCAATGATCTTTCCTTTCAGAATTACGGGATTTAGGTCTTTACAGAGTTACTAACGATCATTCCTTTCAGAATTATGAGATCAACACATCTGTGGAACTCAGGCAATCCTTCCTATTGGAATTACGGGATCAAGTCAATGATCCTTCCTTTTGGAATTACAGGATTTAGGTCTTTACGGAGTTACTAATGATCCTTCCTTTCGGATTACAGGATCGACACATATGTGGAATTTAGACAATCCTTCCTCTAGGAATTACGGGATCAACACACGTTCTCGAGTACTGAAGTCATCGGATCTGTTCTGAACCGAAGTTCAAGGATGATACAATCCTACCACATTCACGGGGACCGAGATATCCGGATACATTTTGAACCAAGGTTTAGGGATGATGCAATCCTACCACTTTCACGGGGGCCAAGACCTATGGATACATTTTGAACCAAGGTTCAGGGATGATGCAATCCAGCACTTTCATGGGGGCCAAGACCTCTGGATACATTTTGAACCGAGGTTCAGGGATGATGCAATCCAGCACTTTCATGGGGGCCGAGACCTCCGGATGCATTTTGAATCGAAGTTCAAGGATGATGCAATCCTACCACATTCACAGGGGCCAAGACCTCCAGATACATTTTTAACCGAAGTTCAAGGATGATGTAACCCCACCACATTCACGGGGGCTGAGACCTCCGAATACATTTTGAACCGAAGTTCAAGGATGATGCAATCCCACCACATTCACGAAGACCGAAGTCACCGGATCTATTTTGGACAGATGTCCCATGATGATACAATCCCTCTTCATTCTCGAGGACCGAGGTCACTGGATCACTTTTGGACAGATGTCTCGGGATGATACAATCCCTCTTCATTCTCGAGGACCAAGGTCACTGGATCACTTTTGGACAGATGTCCCAGGATGATACAATCCCTCTTCATTCTTGAGGACTGAGGTCACTGGATCACTTTAGGGTAGATGCCCAGGGATGATACAATCCCACTGCAACATCACTACTCCCCCTTTCGTGGAAGGTTCTTCCGAACCTCACGAAGCTTGTCTTGAAAGTGTTCGAACTTTACTCGAGACAAAGGCTTCGTTATCACATCAGCAACCAAACCATCATCATCTACATCTTCAGTATGTGAATACTGAACTATCACCATTTGTATATGTGAATATTGAAAGCATCATCATTTATATCTTCCGTATAGAAATACTGAAAGCATCATCATCTCTATATTCAGTATAGAAATATAGAATCACCATCATCTGCATCTATGGTATGTAAATACTGAAACATCATCTACATCTTCAGTATGGTAAAACTTAAACATCATCATCTGCATCTTATCTCGTATGTAGAAATACCGGATTTCTATGTGTTACGATGGAACACAGGGTTCTCTGTCATCACAACTCTGGTTATCACATAGAATCATTGCAGTATCCATCTTCAGTTCAAAGAGACCTGATATCAGCTTCCGAAGCCATATGGCTTCACAACTTAGTAGAGCAATCTACTATGTATCTTGCTTCAGCCATGCTACAAGAAACATTGTACTGTTTCCTGCTAAACCATGAACTCATAGCAGACCCCAAACAAAAGCATCTACCTAATGTGCTTTTCCTGTCTGAGATACTTCCATCCCAATCTGCATCTGTGTAGCCATACAATCTATACTCATGGCTACCATCATAATATAAACCAAAGTCTATAGTCCCTTTCAGATATCTCATCACATGTTTTACAGTTACTAGGTGAACCTGTCTTGGTTGAACAAGATATTGAATTAAGGTGTTCACAACAAAGCAAATGTATGGTATGGTATTTGTTAAGTACATCAATGACCCAATGATCTGTCTGTAATGATTCATATCCACTAACTCTGATTAGTCATCAGCTAACAGCTTCAGGTTGGAGTCCATGGGTGTTTCCATGACTTTGCATTCCAACATATTGAATCTCTTCAATATCTCTACTGCATACTTTCCTTGGTTGAGAAAGATTTCTTCTAAACTTTTCCATACTTCCAGACCTAGGAAATAATGCATTAACCCAAGGTCTTTCATCTCAAATTCTTCTACTAGTTTCTTCTTGCTTTCCATGACCTGTTTCTCATTTCCTGTCAAGGATAAGTCATTCACATATAATAACAGGATGACAAGTTCATCTTCTACAACCTTGAGATAAAGGTTAGGATCAGCTTTACTTTTGGTAAAGCCCATGCTCGACAAGAAACCATCTATTCTTTCATACCAAGCTCGAGGAGTTGGTTTAAGATCATATAATGCCTTCTTCAACTTGCATACGTGAGTATGTCTATCTTCAAATTCAAATCCTTGTGGTTGTTCTATGTATACTTCTTCTTTGATCACACCATTTAGAAAAGTTGCTTTCACATCCATCTGGTGTAAGTCCCACTTCAACATGGATGCAAGTGCCATGGTAGCTCTAATTGAAGTATACCGTGCTACTGGGGAAAATGTCTCTTCATAATCAATTCCCTCTTTCTGAGAGAAACCTCTGGCCACAAATCTTGCTTTATACTTCTCAATACTTCCATCAGCTGCATGCTTTATTTTGCATATCCATTTGGAGGATACTATACTCTTTCCTTCTGGTTTGGGAACTGTATCCCAAACATCATTCTAGATTCTTTCATCATAACATCTTCCATGAGTTTGTCTTGTCAGGTCATCAACATATCCTAGTCTTCTGCATTCAACCTTGAAGGTTGGAACCCTCTTTACTCTTGGTAAAGTCTCGATCCAATAGGAAGCTGTCCATCATGCCGTACCATGTCGAACTTAGATATCTTCTGTAGTCACTCCCCCTGAAGTGGAGTATCATCTTCCCTCTTCATTCTGTACAGGTGGCTCTATGCTTGATATATACTTGTCAATAGAGTATGTCATGTCATAGTCTATTCTTTCTGAAGCAAATCATGAACCTTTGCTTTGTACACTTGTTCTTGTAGATCCATATGGAAGATACTACGTACTTCCCTTTATGTCTCGAAATCATATTGTATACATCATTCCCCATGATCAACTATTATTCTTTGATCATAGCATTCTTTTCTTCATCTTGATTTATCTCTTATACCCATGGTGGTCTTCATCCTTCGAGGTGGATCTACCGCTCTCTGGAGCTCTTTCTTTCATCATGGTGTCTTTGACCCTGGGAGCTTCAGATTCATGTTTATTGAATTATCATCACTTGTTCTTCGGAACAAGTCTCATCCTTGTTTTCTTATAGGAGGTTTTTAAGGACCTTTCCTACAATTCAAATGCACCAATTGCATGGTTAGAAATATTTCATAAAACATATGCATAACAACAAATTCTTATGCATCATGCAACTGTTTAGCCAATACAACATTCATCCATATCTCACAGAAACTTTCTAGATGACATCATTGAGATTGTGCATTAATCCAATATGTCATGTAAAGAGGTTTCATTCTATATAAGTAGCAATGGAGAGATGTATAGCACCATGAGCTACTTATTGATCACATGCATATTAGTAGTATACAGTCATTAATGCAAACAATCTATCATGCATAACACATCAACTGAATATGCATAACAAAATAATATCATTAAATGACAATTGAATACTTATCTTTTGTTTGTTTTGTGGGTAGACTCCTTCTTGATCATTCTCCTTCATCATCTTCTTCATTCATGAAATCATCATTTCTTATCCAAATGATAAGATGGATAAGAGGTTCGTCAAGAATTGAGTTCTTCATATTCCTCATCGCTTGAGGGATCTTCTTTGAATGGTGAGAGCTTGATATTCAATTTGCTCCCATATTTCTTCTTCTCTTCTTATGAGACGAGCTTCTTATTCTTCCCAAATTCAAATGAAAGTAATCACTTCCTTCTGGCACACATTCCTCACATGAATGAATCCCATGATCATGGGAGGCCATTCAAGGTGGCTATCACCACTTCTGCATTCTCTGCTTCTTCTTCTACCGCTTCAAGATGTTATGCATTCTGGATCTTCACATTCTTCAACTGTTTTCTCAAATCCATCTTCTTATATTCAAATAGCTTTATCAAGGAATAAAACATATTCAGTGTCTTTAGGGAAGACACTTGTGGTACAAGTTGATCCGTGATTGAATCAACAGTGATCTTCTTGGACTTGATCAAGTTCTTCTTGTGTAAGGCTTTGAGGCTTTTCTCCCTCTAGAACTGGAACCTCTCTACTCATGTAGGTGTCCAATTCATTTTCTTCAGAGGGATCAAATGCTTTCATGCTTGGAAGTTTTCAACTTCACCAATCTTGTCATCAAGCTAATGTGATAGATCAGTTTGAAATGAGAACCTCAAATGCAAATAGCAAAAGATTAGATCTTATCGATTTGAGGTGTCTGTCCTGCTTCCAGAGCTGGCTAATCTAGGGTTTGTCAGAGAAACCCTAATTTTCAAAACTTGGAATATTTTAGATATGATTGGATAGAAAGATATATCTCTTCAAATGGAGCTTTCCAATGTACTCCTTTTCTGAAAACAGTGGAGGGAAGCTCCCGGAACAAGAAGCCCTAGTTTTCCAATTTCTTCTGCAGAAATTCCTGTTATTGTTTCTATGATATCTCTGAAGTTACTACTCCCCTATGTCTGAAATTTCGCACTGAGGTATCCTCGCATGTATTTGATCCAACACCATAGGTTTCATTAGAATTTGTTTCTCCAATTGGGATTTATGATCATTTTCCCAAGGTGACCTTTTATAGGACTGTTCAGAACAGTGAAGTTGTACGGCATTCCATGTGTCACTGGTTCATCTTTAGGTTCTAAAATTAGGACCACAAAAATTAAAATCCGTGATCTTTCTGGAACATCTTTAGGAATTCTATTTTTACCTCGGTATCCCAATCTATAGCAATTTTCCCTAGGTGTCCTGTTTAGGGATGAATTCTGGAAGAGGCTGGAACCCTAAATTGGAGGGATCATGTAGCCTAGAATATAGTGAATCTGAGGATGAATTTTGGTCACAATGTTCATCAGGATTATGTATTTGGTCTCTGAAATTTTTAGCACCTGAACCATCGCCAATATTGGGATATATCTAAAATACCAAAACTTAGCAGTTTTAGTATTTAGGGTTTTTCTAGCTCCGGGTCAAACTAGGGTTTGACTTTCCCGGAGTTTCACCCAACCAAAAATATTGATCCAGGTATTTAAACTTCGATTTTGATTAGGAGAGAAATACTATGTTGGGCTCACTCAAAAATTCTTCTTCTGCAAGAAGCCCTAATTTCCCACACCGAAAATTGAAAATGCTCGGAATCGAATTCCACTTCGACAGAAAGATGCGCCCTTCAATGGAGAGTCAGCCTAGCCTTCTTTTGTTGATTGATTGTGGAGAGAGAACCAAAAATTAAGAAGCCCTAGATTCTATAGCTGCACAATGTCTTCTTTTCAGGGTGGCTCTGATACCATGTTAACTTTTCATATGCTTAGCTAAGACATCAGTACTTCATTTCATTTTCATAACAAAAGCATATAAACAGGATCACTGAAAGATAGACAAGCACAACCATACAAAAGGAACACAAAGATTTATCCTGGGAAAACCCTAAAGGGAAAAACCCAGCAAAAGCTTCCTCAATATAGATGCCCCAAAAAGATAAAAGATAAAAGATAAAATGAGTAAGGAGATCAAAGCTTGATCCTCCTCCTTCTCCAGCTACTTCTCTTCTCCACTAATGCGCTACACAAGTGAGAGTGTGTGTCGCAAATGAGGAGAGATACACCTCTATTTATATTCATCCATTCACTTTAATTAACTCATTCGACATGTAGGCTTGAGTTACACATATAGGCTCAAGTAACCACACTGGGGTGCTAATGACCCACCTTTACAATTAGAGGAGACAACCTCATGACTCTTATTAGTTCTTTCAATTAGAAGCATCGAGGTACAAGATAATACAAGTGGTTCTCCCGGTAGGACCATCGGGGACAACAAAAGATACATATAGAATATTCTTCAAAGTTACAATATTTCAACACCTAAGACTTGTTCGTTATAATTTTAGAAAGTCCTTGAACTTTGACTAATTTAGTGGGTTTAATTTCTAAGTCATACTCCTAGATATTTGATACCCACTTTTCTCTTATGCCAAGGAAATCTTGTTGAGATAAGATATCTTTCACTATTGAGTGAGGGACATATCCAACTACTTTGGAGTAACCAATAAAAGTTCTGAAGTGTTTCAAAGACTTGACAATGGAATAGGATTGCTTTTCCATACTAGTGTTTTTTTTAGAATTTTGTAAGGATCTACTCATAAATGCAATAGGTTGTTCCCGACCCTCCTTGTTCTTTTGCAACAAAAATCCAGCAATTGTGTCCTCTGATGCAAATGAGAAAATATAGAAATCCTTAGAGTAATATGGACTTATCAAAACATGGGACCTAGAGATGCAATATTTTATGGTTGTAAAAGCTTATTTTCCTTCTGTATCCCAATCAAACTTAGCATCTTTTGTAAGCAAGTTTTGTATAGGTTTCATCACCTCGGCTAATTTTGGTATAAACCTTCCTATTAGGTTTATTTGTTCATTAAAATACTATAAATCCTTCTTACTAGTAGGTAGAAGGACTATGTTTATATCTTCAACCCTTTCTAGGTCTATCTTGACCCCATCTTTGGAAATGATGTGTCCAAGCAGTTTACCCTCATCAACTCCAAGTACTGAGTTAGCAGGATTTAGAGATATTTCATACATTCTACATATTTCAAACACTTTTCTAAGATGGTCTATGTGATCAAATATCTCCTTGGAAAGAACAGTAAGTTCATCTTGGTATGTTTCTATTATTTTTCCAATTAGTTCATTAAAGACATAGTCCATGGATCTTTGGAATGTTGCACCCGCATTCAAAATATCAAAGGGAATCCTTAAGTACTCAAATGTTCTACATGGTGAAGCAAAAGTGGTCTTTATTTGATCTTCCTTCTTAACAAGCACCTAATTATAACCTGAGAAACCATCCAACATAGACATTATACCTGACACTGTTACTCTCTGAAGTAAAGTGTCCATGTCGGGTAAGGGGTAATTGTCTTCCATGCATGAGATATTTAAGTTTTGTAAATATATGCATAGTCTCAACTATTCTTTCTTTTTTCTAAATACAACCAGGTTTGAGCACCATGATTGATATGAAAATGACTGATCTTTTTTAACCATGAAATTGTATATGAAATTTTGTAAGTTAAAAACTCATAATTAGGTTGAAACACTGAAAATTGTTAAATTCTTAAAAACACACATAAGAAAATAAACAGTATGCAAACCATGAAAATGATATACAAGAACTAATAATGGAGTTCACCTCTCCTGGGCTACAACTTTGGTCCACGTCCAATGGGAAGGTTGATCATATTTAGTCTTCAGACTTATAATAATGGGTTTCTGGAACCACTTCTATTTTCTGTCAATAATCAGCAAAAACATAAAGAACCACTGCGATCCTCTCGAAATTTCAAGAAAAATGAGTATAAACATGGCCTAGTTTTCCTAAGGCCTCCTCTGGCATGCAAATCGAGAAAATATGTATGCATAAAATAAAAAAAATTATGGATTCCACCTTGGGATCCATGCCCATTAATGATTGTAAGGACCTCAATAACTATGCCAAAAATTCCTTGGAATGTATGTAGTAACTCCTTTGGGAATGTGCAAACCCACCTCGGAAATTATGCCTTGTACTTTCCTCAAACCCTGTGCAAATGGGCTATTATCTCTCTCTCTCAAAATCCATGCCCAGCCATGGTTTATATAGTGGTTTTGGAAGTTTCTTTGGGTAGTTTTGGGGCACAGGTCGAAAGGCCATGCGCCCATTTGGGGCCCCATATCCCTGCTTGCAACTCTTAACCATAATGTATTATATTCCTTAACAACAGACATCGATGGCGCATTGGTTGAAAGCATTGGCAGTAGGGGAGGATGTCGTGGGTTAAAACCTGCCCACCTCTCCCAATAATGTAATTTTTTTGTGGCATTTGTATGGTTCATTTAGCATATGGTTGTGACTTTAAACTATGGTTTGTTATATGCATTGGCATATAGTTCGATGATGTGGAAATCACTTGGCATGTGTTTCAATGTTCCACCAGTGGTATAATTTGAATACAACCTAATATATATGGGGATGCCTCAGTGTTAGCTATGGGGTGGAGGGCTAAGCCCTCAACCCCACCCCTTTTTCCAAAAAAAACTTGTTTAAAATTAAATATAGGTTTCACCTATACATAACAAGGAACAATGTGTGGAGTTTTGGATAGGAAATATCGGTGAAGACTTAGGCGATTTTGGATGTCTTGGGTTCAATCCCATGATAGACTCCACGGTTTTTTTATAAAACATTACATTACCAATTTTTTCCCAAAACCCATTTTTTTCCATTTTAACCAAATTTGCCAAAACTTCAAACCTTAAAAACTTTTGCATACGGAGGTCTTTTCTTTTGAAATGAGCATTGAGAGAACATTTTCGGCGGTCTATTTACCTTATTAAGATTTATTTTATTTATTGAAGACTTATATGTTAATCGACTATTGAAATATCCTCATGGATAAAACCTTCCCACTAAAAATATTTTGGACCACCAAAAGCATAAATGGTAACCTATAAATATGTGTACCATCTTGATAGCAAATGCATTCTGAAAAAGAACCATCCCCTTTTTCTTCATTTTTTTCCTTTGGAATCGGAATGTCAAGCTAATCATCAAATGGATACATTTTTTGCAAGTTGCAAATACTTTACTTGCCAAGAGTTTATAATACTCTCTTTGGTCAAGTTTACAATAAGGACAAATATAAACTTAGGAAAAAACAATGCCTTTACAATTCTCAACATGGATTTAGGAATTAAAAATTTCCTCTCACTCTATAGTGATGAGAAAGCCATTACAATGTTTTAATCGACAATTTCAAGGCACAACATCATACAGTGCACTAGTGGTGAAACCCCACTACAAGAATGTGCATCATAATAAAATGATGAAATTTATCTTCTCTTCTTGAATGGAATGATTTGAGCATAAAAACCACACATAATACCATCCAAAGAAACCATGGAATATCATCTCCAATAGTAGGAGATATTCTATCAGTGGCAATGAAACAACACTACACCAATAAGCTTGATCAATTGTTCCTTCCTGAAAAAATTGAATGACAAGTGAAATATACAATAGTAATATCACAAAAAATAGCGATTCATTTATTCATAGTTTCCATTCAAATTTCAATGACATAGAAATGAAAACCACTTCTTACCTAGCCATTCTAATGAATGCCCCTTAACGGTTTGCTCACTTTCAAAAAAAACTTCTTTGAACGACAAAGCTTCATCATGAATTGATGTTGGAAATATTGATTCTTGTTGTTTTTGTTGATCACACACAATTGTTCTCCATGATCCCTAATGATGGAGGCAATCCTGCTTCTTTACACAAAGAGAAGGATCTTCTCTTTGTGTCTTACTTCGGATTGTGCCAGCTCTTTTACCATAAGCTTTAAATTTCCAACATTATGTAATGTAATGACCCTTCCTTCCATACAAAGTACAACAGATTACATTTTTCATGCTATTAAATTTGTCATCTGAGGCATACCTTAGATTCTTTTTCCCTGATTGGTTGCTTGATGAACTGCTTGATATTTCTGAGCCACTACTTGAATTCATATTCCTTTTACCTTCCCAAATTTGAAACCATTTTGGTTCCATTTCTGGATGTAAATCCCAACAATGATCCTTACTATGTCCTCTCATATGGCGTTAAGAGAAACTCTCTCAAGAGCTTTCACTAAACATTGTCTCCTGATATCCCAATCCTTGGTGCCAGGAACGTTCTTCAACTTTAACAAGATGAACAATTCCTTGGCCATTAATGCCAATACCTCCTCCATTGAATCCCATATTTCTCATGAGTTTCATGCAAATCTCTCGTGTATGTTCTTCAAAATAACCTAAATCAACATTAGAATATAATGAAATTGTATGAACATTATTTCTACTTACCTCATTTTTTGTTTGGGGAACAAATCGGTTCAAATATGCATCCT
Source organism: Pseudotsuga menziesii (assembly GCA_001517045.1). Taxonomy (NCBI): domain Eukaryota; kingdom Viridiplantae; phylum Streptophyta; class Pinopsida; order Pinales; family Pinaceae; genus Pseudotsuga; species Pseudotsuga menziesii. The sequence continues at coordinate 40,030 of LPNX010774438.1, forward strand.
TTACTCTTGAGGTATCATCCTTTTGTTTGGTTGAAGCTGTAGAAGAGGAAAAATCCATAAGATATTTTTCTAAATGAGGACAAAAGGTACAATATTTGTCACCTTCTATTGAAGAGGTACTTTTTGAATAGTCATCCCGATACTTGTCTAACAACTCCTCCTTGACTTGCATCTTATATTTCATTTCTTCAAGTATTTCTTGAATATATTGATTCTCTTTTTTCAACTCTTCCAATTGTCTTCTTAACTCAACACTTTCCTTTTCTTCATTATACAATTCGCTCACCTTTTTCTCCATAAGTGAGAATTGTTCCAGAAATTTATGTCTATGCAAAGATTAGCAAATATTGAAGTAGAAGGATAGTTGTTTTGTGGATTCTCCATATTTGATCCACAATTCAAGATGCTAAATGCATCCAATGAAGCAATAAAAATATGAAACCAAATATTATGCTGGCTATGGGGTCAACCCCGCCCCTTTTGCAAAAAAAAAACGTGTAAACTTAAGTATAGGTTTTCACCTATACATAACACAGAACAATGCATGGAGTTTTGGCTAGGAAAGTTCGATGAAGAATTAGGAGGATTTGGAGATATTGGGTTCAATCCCCATAGAGACCATCGTTATTTTATAAAACATAACATTGCCATTTTTTTCCCAAAACCCATTTTTTTGCCATTTTAACCAAATTTGCTGAAACTTCAAACCTTAAGAACTTTTGCATCCGGAGGTTGTTTACCGCAAAACGAGTGTTGACAGAAAGATGCCAATGATATATTTACCCTGGTAAGACTTATTTTTATGATTGAATACTTCTATGTTGATGTACCATTGAAATATTCTCCTGGATCAAAGATGAATACCTTGTTGCCACAATAATGCTAGCTGCCAACATCTTTTGTAATTCCTTTTGGACCATGGGTATTGTTCTTGCACATTGATCTAGGAACAAAGAATCAATCTCATCAAAGAATAATAAAAAAATACTCATGAAATGGTGCTAATCGGAACCGAAATTGGTTTCCTCTCTGTATATTTAATAAACAATGAATGGTTACAATACCAATGTCAAGCAATAGCTTGAATCCATGAGGAATTCGAATACCTAAGGAGGAAATTCGAATTCAATGAGTGAGTCTAGCTTAACTGACTCTCAACCATAGGTTCACACTCATTTAACCACTTGACCAAAACCCTAATTGACTCACCAAACCCTAACTGAAGTCAGAGTGCAATAAATTACTGAATCTCAACTAAAGGAGATCAAACACATGTCATAGCAAGCCAACCATCAAGTGCTAGTGCTCCATGACTTCAATGAACCCTGATGAGGTTAACTGAAGCTGAACTAACCATCAGAAGTTGGTGGAGGTGCCTTGTTGACTTCAGATCATTAAATAATAATAAATAATCATTAAATAATATATTTAATGAGAGGAGGCACCTTAACTGATTGGTTGAACTGATTGTAATCACCAGTTAGCAATTAGGTGCATTAATATCACTCAGATCACCCCCGGAGTGCTCCAGTTAGCCTCCTTAACTGTAGGAGAAGGCTAAGTTAGCCTTCTTGACTGTAGGTAGGCATGGGTGTGATTGGATGATGGCAATTAATGCTCCACTGATGTCAATTAATGTCAATTATAATTAGGATAGTGGTTTAACTAGGCCAATTTGACCAAAAAGAGTGTGTATGATGGTAAATGTCTCCAACACCCCCCCTTAAGCTATACTCAGGAAGACTTAGAAAACATAGATGCATAAAAATTCTAGGGCCCCAGCAACTAAGGCCATAGGTCACCCTGTACAATGCTGAAACTGAAACAATGCTCAAAACAAACTAAGTGAGGAAAAGAGGGAAAACCCAGTGGGAAAACCCCCCCCTCAAGATGAACACTGAAAGTAGTCTGGATCACCTTGATGAACTCACCCCCAATAGTGAACGGAGGTAAGTGAACTTCTTTTCTGAAAATCTCTTGGTGAAGATGTCTGCAATCTACTCATCAGTCGGGCAGTATTGCAGAATGATGGTCCTATCATGCACTAGCTCTGTGATGTAGTGCATGTGAATCTCTACATGCTTGGTCCTCTGCCTGGTAACTGGATCCATGGATATCTTAATATCACTTTGTTTGTCACAAAATATGACAGTGAACAAAGTACTACCAAGACAAACTCTGAAAGAAGGCATTGCAACCAAACTGCTTGGATGCAAGCATTCACCACTCCTCGATACTCGACCTCTGCTGAAGATAGTGCTATGGCAGCCTTCTTTTTGCTTGACCAGAAAATGGGGCCACCACCAAACATGAATACATATCCATAAGTTGACTTCTGATCAATAGAATCACCCACCCAATCGGAATCTGTGTATCCAACAAGCTCTAGCTCGGAGTCTGCAGCATAGTGAATGCCGTAGGTCCTGGTTCCCTGAATGTACTGGAGGATCCTGTTGGCTGCCTTCCAATGAATATCATGAGGCTTCTGCATGTATCTTGATACATCATTGATGGCATAACAAATATCATTCCTATAATGTGTTAAGTACAACAAGCTACCAATCAGCTGTCGATAGATAGTGCAGTCCATGGGAGGTGTGTGTTTTCCTTCTTCAAGGCTAATCCATGAAAGGAAAGGGAATGGTGCAGGCCTACATTCAGCCATGTTAAACTTGAATAATAGGTCTGAAATGTATTTTTACTGAGTTACCATAATCCCATCATAATTTTTCTCGATTTCGAGCCCCAAAAATTGTTTTAGAAGCCCCAAATCACTCATTTCAAAGGCATTGTGGAGAGCAGTTTTGATGGCTGAAATGGAGGCAACTGTGCTACCTGTGATTAGTAATTCATCAAAATATAAAAAAATTATAATTATATGACCATCATGCTGCTGTAAATACACATTTTTATCTGATCTACATCTCTAAAAGTTTTTCGAGAGAAGGAATGCATCCATCTTGGAATACCACTCTCTTGGGGCCTGTTTTAACCCATATAGTGACTTCTTTAGCTTGCAAACCAAGGATGGATTAGTGATGTAGCCCTCAAGCTGATTCATGTATATCTCCTCATGAATATATCCATGCATAAATTCTGACTTAACATCCATGTGATGCACCTCCCAGTGCTTGGATGCTGAAATAGCCAAAACAAGGCAGATGGAGTCCATTTTTGCAACCGGTGCAAAGGTCTCATGGTAATCCACTCCTTGGACCTGAGAGAAAAAAAATTCTACCATCCTTGCCTTATATTTTTAGGTGCTTCCATCAGCATCAACCTTTTTCTGAAACACCCACTTGCATTGAACCAATTTCCTTCCCGGAGGAAGAGAAACTAGCTCCCAAGTAGTGTTTTTCTTAAGAGACTTCATCTCTTCATCCATGGCAACTTGCCATCTCAGATCATTTTGAGCATGGTAGTAGGATTTTGGATCTGAAATAATCATCAAATATCAAGTTTTGGACAGCAAATTATCAGAACAAAAGAGCGCAATACCTTCTCTTTGGAAATCAGACCGGGTTCTCCTTGGATCATCCGGATTTCCAATGTTGTCTCCTGCGGAGGAGAGTGTTTGTTGGGCCCATGTAGAAAGATGATTTTGCACTTCAGGTTATGATTCAGCATATGATAATTGATGCACACTGATATTAGAAATTATAGGATCCAAATCAGGGTCATCACCCCTAATTTCATCATCCAAAAATTCAGTGGAATAGGATGGAAATTCAGCAGTTTTCTCCTTTGCTAGTTCCACCTCCTGAAGAGGCTCATCGAACTTGACACTTCTCTCGATGATGATATGTTTGGTATTGATATCCAGCAGCTTGAATCCTTTAGATTGATTAGGATACCAAATAAACAGACATTCTATGCTCTGTGGTTGCAAAGCCCTTCTTTTATCAAGCGGAATCCGGGCCCATGCAGTGGACCCAAACACCCGTAGGTTTGACACATCCGGTTTGTGTCCGAAGTATGCTTCGAAAGGAGTCTTTCCTTTCATACATGAGTGTGTCACCCTGTTCTAAATGTATACTGTAGCATGCATGGCTTCATCCCACAAATTTGGAGCAAGCTTCTTTGACTCCAACATACAGGTGGTCATCTCCTTGAGAGACTGGTTCTTCCTTTCCGCTACTTCGTTCTGCTGGGGAGTGTAGGAAATTGAATGCTGAACCTGAATACAACTTTGGGAGAATATGTATAGAAACTCATTACTGAAATACTCCCCTCCATTATCAGATCTCAACATCTTGATCTTAATCCCAGAGGCATTTTCGATCAAGGCCTTCAATTCAGAAATTTTTTCACATACTTCTGATTTCTTTTTGAGAAAGAAAACCCATGTATACCTTGAAAAATCATCAATAAAAGTAAGGAGATGCCTTGATCCATTCATGGATGTGATAGGCATCAAACCACTGATATCAGAATGTATCAGCCCCAATATGCTTGTATCTCAGTTTGCCTTCCCCTGATCGAACTTGTCCTCAGGGTGTTTTCCAGTCACACAGCCCTTGCGAATTCCCGTGGTTGCCTTGATGACTGGGAGGCCTTCAACCATGGAATCTTTCTGTAATTTCTACAAATATTGGAAATTAATATGGCCAAACCTCTCATGCCACAGCCTACTAACCTCATTTCCATGAGTTAGCAGAGTGGTAGGCTTTGCATCCGCAACAAAGTGAGAGAACTCATAGGCTTTTGTATGATGGTTTGCAAGGCCTTTAGCAATGAGTTTCCCGGATGCAATTTCTGTTATCTCAACATCATTTGGGATGAAAGAGACTCTCTTAGGCATTATTGTATGTGTCATCTGATAGACACTAAGGATATTTTCTGCTAGAGACGGTACATACAAAACATTAGAGAAAAAACCATTTTCTAGATCTACAGTACCTTGTCCTTCGAAAATGATGGTGGAGCCATCTCCCATGTGGATGGGGATGGATTTTCAGGTCTCTAAGGATGAAAATGAGTCTTTTTCAACCATCATGTGATTCGAAGCTCTGAATTTATTCAGCAATGCTTTGGACTTCGAATTGCTTTCCATGAGGGCATGACCTTTCTCATGCTGTGGTTCCCGATCTTGGTGATCTCTCCTCCGAAAGCTCTCCGAAAGATTGATGTGATTCCTCTCAAGGAGAGAGATTGCTTCATCAATATTTTTCTTCATACAAGCATGTTCAGGGTGAAAACCCTTCCTGTAGTAAGAACACTTGAATTTTTCTTTCCCATTGTGCCCTTTTCCTTTGTTCTTCCTTGAACCGGAAGATTCATCAAGCTGCTAGTTTTCAACTCTAGGATTAGGAGCATCAAATTTAGTTTTCTGATTTTTCTGCTACTTTTCTTCACCCTTCATATCTTTGGGCCCAAAGACATGGAGGTCTTGATCACGGGAAGATCGGATGATCCCCATCTGGACAAGCTTGTCATGATCATTTGTTAAGGACTCAATGAAGGCATTGAGTGTAGGCATCTTCCATCCAGAGGTTTGTTATCTACCTAAATGTCACTTCTCCATCTGAGTGCCGACATTCCTTATGTTGGCACACAAAAGGACATTTATGGATTGAAGGTTTCCTAAAACACTATAGATGGGCATATTATGAATTACATTTATCATCCATCCAGGTGGTTATTTTTACCTTTGAATATGTCAAGTGTTGTATGCGCATTTTCTTATATGCAACTCGTGTACATACGCGCCTTTTATTAAAGCATGTCGCGAGTTGTACGTGAGTATTGGTAATTGCATCTCACATACATATTTGTACACGGGTTCCCCTTATAGCAACTAGCGTGTCATACGTGAGTTGCCAGTATTAATACCCGCGTACACCTTCCTTTGACATTAAAAATAATAAATCACGATTACTCGATTAAAAAAAAGTTTGTTTTAATAGTGGCATTTGCTTTGAAAAATACACCTTTACTTTTTTATTTCTTATCGAGTCAAAAATACCATAGTTCATCACTCCATTTCCTTTTGAGTAAGAAAAGCCCTTTAAAATGAACGCAATAATTAAAATTTACTAGTAATTTTTATTTTTAGGGTCCTTTCACCTACTAGCTTAGGCTAGACTTGTGGGATAGGAAGTGTAAACTTCCCATAAGTGTTAAAATTCAGACGTAGTGGACCTTTCCTTAGGTAAATCCTTGACTTTATCAATTGTATCTGGGAAGCTCCTCTCAAAAGGGAGTCAAGCACGAGGCCGTGTGGAGGCATTGGAGTGAGGAGATAACCCTATGATTCCTTGTGAAAATGTAAATCAGGACTTTTACGCATCTGGCGATTCTATCCTAGATAGAGTTTCGGGCTCAGCTACCCTTCCCATGCGTATGAGGCAGGCTTGCGACTGTCCCCCCAGACTATTGGTATAGCTAAGGTAGCCTTTAGTCTCTTGACATTTAGGGTTCATACCTAGGTAAACCGGAAGGATATTTCTGGTTCACCTTGGATGGGCTTGGAAGGTAACCCTTGTTGTAAGTGTAGGAGGGTGGTGGGTGATTCCTCCGCTTGTGCCTAAGAACCACTTCAAGGACGCCAAGTAATTGTTCTTCAGCTTTCTTTGGGAAAGCATATCTTTCACCCTTGACTGATTATTTGAGGCTTTAGTATTTTTTATAGTGTGTGCTCTGTGGTTTTTCCTGTGTTTAGTTGGCCTCAGGGTTTTATTTGTAAAATTTTCAATCGTGGAGGACCAACCTATTAGAAGGTCAAGAAGGTTGCAGAACCTTCCTCCTCTCACCACATTGGAACCTCCACCTCTACCCCAAAGGTGGATATTGGACACAAACGGTTCATTTGAACCGGTAGGAGTAAGTGAAGTTCTAGGGGAACCAGAACTGATAGCTAACCGTTTTGATCTTGATGTAGTTGAGATAGAATACTTGCATACTGATGAGTTTACAAGGAATTTTAACACCCCCTTGAATGATTTAAATGATCCTGTGATCGTTCAGGTTAGACCTTTTGATTCACCTATTGTAGGTGTCCCTGTGGGTAGGATTATGTCTTCTATGAAATAAATCTCTTTTGTGTTCACCTCAGCCGTTCCGGTTGAAGGGGTACTACCTCCCCCAGTAAGTGCCCCTAGATCTAGTATACCTTCTACACCTTTGACTCCAGCGAGCCGGGTGGTCCAACCACCGATTCACTCAAACCTAGCAGGTAATTCTGGTGATATGGTTACTAGGATTCCTAGTATACATACTATTCCTTCTTCCTTCCCATATACTACCCATAGCGGTCTGGTAGGATCCTCGGGGTTTGTCCAAGGATTTCCTTGGAATGGGGGGAAAATTCCCCCATCCACTCCATACGTGGGCCCATCACCTTCGTATGTAGGAGTGCAGTTTGGGAACAATACCTCTTATGGGAAAAGTTTTTGAACTCCGATTTCGGCCCCGTTTACGAGCTCTCCCTTTTCGTTGTTTAGCATAGGGATACCGACTCCTATCTTTTAGACCCTAGTTTCGATTGGGACAGCCCTAAATTCTTATACTGCACCTCCCACACACAATCCTGTGGCTTACGGATGGAATCCATTTTAGAGTAATATACCCTCTTCGCAACTGGTGGCAAAGGGCAACCCCACTTTTACCTATGGGCATTCAGGGGCAGTTCCCTCTAATCCCCAGGTTGGCACATTTAGTGCCCCAGTTCGACCCAAACTTTCGTTCCTGGCAACATTAAACTTGCCAGATTTGTCAAAATTGATGAATGACCCGGTGAGGCATGACCCCTCATGGCCACCTGTTCCCACCAAATTGCCATCGGACATCCCTAAATTCGAGGGCAAAGTTGGTGAAGATCCTGGGGCTCATGCCACCACATTCCATTTATGGTGTTCTTCAAATTCACTAAATGAAGATTCAATCAGGTTGAGGCTGTTCCAGAGAACCTTAACAAGTACCGTGGCAAAATGGTATATTGAATTGCCTTCTGCTGCTTTCAGTAGTTTCTGGGACTTGGCTAGTGCATTTCTTATCCACTTTTAGCTTCCCGTCCGATATGATTTTAGAACAGACTTGTTATCTACCTTTAGGCAGGACAAGGCTACCCACATCTTGGATCATATTCAAGAGTGGAGGAGGCGAAAAAGCCTTATAAAAGCCATTATCCCTCCTAAGTTTCTTTTAGAATGGTTCCTTAAATCCCTGTTGCCCTACATATCTAAGGACGTATCCACCTCAGGATTGATGAATGAAGAAGAATCCATTCTCAGGTCCCAGTAATTGGATTTGATTTATTCATAATCTGGGATCTTGTATGAGATTATCCCTGAGGCACCGAGGCCTATGCAGGATGCAGAGAAGCCTAAGCCTGGACCCCATGCCGATGGTGTGGTTGGGTCCGTTAACTCTCCCACCCTAGAGTATTTGGCTAAGCAGCTTCATCAGTTGTCTATCAAGCAGTCTATGGTGGAGGCAGCAAAGGCTGCCCCCTCCCCCCAGAGTGCAAATGTTTTTGCACAAACCTCTCAGAAGGGAAATCAGCAACCCGATGGGAAGAAAAAGAGAGGAATGAAAGGAGAGGGAAACCAAAACAAGCAGAAGCCCGCGAACAATGCTGATGGGGGAAAGAAATAAAAGAAGAAGGTTAAGTTCTCGTGTAATTTGTGCCACGAGGACCACCTTACTCACCTTTGTCCCCTTATGGAACAAGCCCAGAAGTTGCTTAAAGATCAACAAGCGACCATCCTGAAGGATCCTTTTCCCCAAGGACAAAACTCAAAATGCCCCTGACCCAAATTATATCAACATGGTTCGACCTTCAACTTTTTTATAGACGAGGAATAAAAATTATGAGAAAGAGACTTCTGAGAAGGGTAAAGCTGTAGGTGAAACTTCTAACCCTCTCACGATAGAGAAACCTACTGAAACTATGTCGAAGATACAGAAAGGTTCTTCAAGAAGACCTTGCATAACCCTAATGCTAGGGCTGCTTCAAACTACTCTGTAGTTGAATATTTATCCCAAACCCTGTGTGTAATGTCAGCTTTGGAGGTGATACAAAGTTGTCCTGCCCAGCAGGATGCCCTCTTAGCAGCTTTAGGCAGCATGGACTCATCGAGTCTCATGGCGAAATTTCATTTGTCTGATGTTAAAATTCTCCTACCTTACCATGTAGCCTTATCAATAGATTTCATCCATGGTGAAAATACCATTGGAAGGGCAGTTGTTGATGAGGGTGCTTCTACATGTGTTATGTACTTGACCTATTGGAAATCTCTCGGATCCCCAGATCTAGTCCCGTCAAACACTCTACTTACTGCTTTTGATGGAAGGTCCTTCCATCCGCATGGTATCTTGCTGGATTTTGAAATTAAGTTGGCAGGAAAAGTAGTGTCTGTTGAGGTAGAAGTGATTGATTCTCCTTTGGACTATAATATGCTTCTGGGAAGAAAATGGACTTATGCGATGTCTGCTATTGCATCGGTCGTCTTTCGTGTAGTGGTTTTTCCACATGAGGGCAAGTTGGTTACGATTGACCAACTTGATTTTACCCGAAAAGGTCATTTAGATTCTAATGAGTCCGCTGTGCCATTATTTGACCAGGTGAAACCTACTGCATGGTGTTTGGGGGCTGGAATGTACACATCACTGATGGGCACATTTGATATTCCAGCCCTAGTTAATTATATTGGTTCTACTAGTGTGGGGAAGTCCATAGCTATGGTTGTTGATAGGACTGATCCTTGGGTTCTCTCGTCCCCCCATGAACCAGAGGTGCCCTTATCGGTAGTGGAGGTAGCTTATCAAGCCATCACTCAAGCCACTATTGATCCCATTCCAGATCCTCTAACAGTCTCGGAAGATCTGGAAGAAGTCTATTTGCCCGCATGGGTGGAAAACTCTTTACACTCTATTGATTCTTTAGACATGGGTTTACCTTCTGATGAAGCCATTTTGGAAGCCATGAGTGGACGTGGTAATATTTGTGAAGATATTCACCATCAATCCTATTTTCTTACAGAACTAAGAAGAATAGAAAATCAAGAGTTTCATTTGAGACTATCAGAAGATGTTGATATACCTATCAATCCCTTACCCAGGGAAGGAATGTTTGCCGAGGGGAATATGAAAAATATTTCCACCACTATACCTATTAACATCTTTGTAAACCCTAATATTGTGGAAAACATATATATAGGTGCAAATTGCTCAACTGAAGAGATTGCTATCTATACTGCCCTATTTAAGGAATTCCGCGATGTCTTTGCCTGGTCATATGAGGAGATGCCAGGAATAGATCCATCGATTGTTGAACACGAAATCCGAACATATCCTGATGCCAAACTAGTTCGACAAAAGTTAAGACCAGTTAACCCACGCAAAGCGGCGGCTGTAAAGGCTGAAGTTGAAAAGCTTTTGAAGGCTGGTTTTATCTATCCTATAGCTTTGACAGAATGTGTGTCCAACCCTATTCCTGTTGATAAGAAGCAAGGGACTATCCACGTTTGTACTGACTTTAGAGACCTGAATAAAGCCTGTCCTAAGGACAACTATCCCATGCCATTTATAGACCAGATTATAGATGCTTGTGCAGGAAGTGAGGTGTTCTCGTTTATGGATGGTTTCTCCAGATACAATCAAATTCAAATAAAACCAGAAGACCAACATAAAACTGCTTTCATTTGTCCTTGGGGTACCTTTGCGTATAAGAAAATTCCCTTTGGATTGAAAAATGTTGGGGCAACCTTTCAATGGGCTATGAACTTTGCCTTCCATGATATTAAATCCATTGTTGAACCATACCTTGATGATCTCTTTGCACATTCTCGTAAGAGGATTCAACATCCAGATCATTTACGGTTGATATTTGAAAGATGCAGATATTATAAAATCCGCTTGAATCCCCACAAGTGTGTATTCTGTGTTGAGTCAGGAATATTGCTTGGGTTCATTGTCTCTAGTAGAGGAATCCAGGTGGATCCATTGAAAATTGAGGCTATTGTAAATCTGCCTCCTCCTCGTTCTATCAGGCAACTTCAAAGCCTGCAAGGAAAGTCTAATTTTCTTCGACGTTTTATTGTTAACTATGCCAAGATTACTAAGGGTTTCATGCACCTGCTCAAACAGGACACCCCATTTGTATGGGATGAAACCGCACAACTTGATTTCGAGGCATTGAAAAAATCTTTGTTGTCGACACCCTTGTTGCGTCCGCCAGATTATTCTAGGGATTTTATATTATATCTGGCCACGTCTGAGTCGACCATTGGGGTAGTGTTAGTTCAGGAGGACGATAAGCTTGTAGATCATGTCATTTATTATCTTAGTCGTGCTTTGGACAGACCTGAACTTAAATACTCCCACGTTGAGAAATTAGCCTTAGCAGCCATTTATGATGTTCATAGGTTACATCACTACATTTTACTGAGGACCACAATAGTAGTGGTGGATGTGAATCCGTTTCAATATGTTTTATCTCGACGGATTTTTGGGGGGAAATTTAACAAATGGATAGTCATTCTTCAAGAATTTGACTTGGATTTTCAGTCTGCTAAGTCTAAGAAGTCCTTAGTTTTTGCTGAACTTATAGCAGAATTTCCTACTGAAGAAGATGTAGCCGTTGAAGATGACTCATTCCCAGATGAGCACATCTTCTTGATATCCACCTCTAATCCTTAGTATGGGAATATTCTTATATATCTCCAGACTTTGAAGTATCCTGCATCTTCCTCATGAGAAGAACGACGTAAATTACGCCTTCATGCTAAGAAATACCTCATCATAGGACATACATTATATCGACGAGGGGTAGATTCCATTTTCCATCATTACCTTACCCATGAGGAAGCATAGATTGTCCTGAATGATTCCCATAGCGGAGCATGTGGGGGTCATTTATCTGGATCAACAACGGCCCAGAAGATACTACATGCCAATTATTTTTGGCCCACGATCTTCAAAGATTGTGTGGAAGTAGTGAAGCGTTGTCATCCTTGTCAGCTTTACACCAGGAAAATGCGGTCACATCTTGCTCCATTATTTCCCATTGTCTCGGTAGGCCCTTTCATGAAATGGGGGATTGATTACATGACATGCAACCCAACCTCGGCTAGGGGGCATAAATACATCATTGTCATTGTTGACTATTTTACGAAATGGGCAGAGGCAATGCCTACTTTTAAAGCCGACAGGGAAACAACAATTTTCTTCGTATTCAATTAGATTATAGCACGGTTTGGTATACCCAAAGTGATTGTCACTGATCATGGTAGTCATTTTTAAAATAACATGATGACGGAACTGACCACTATGCTTGGATTCAGACAAGAACATTAATCTTCATACTATCTGCAAGCAAACGGTCAGGTTGAGGCTGTCAACAAAACTTTAAAGACTATCCTTAAACGTACAGTTGATGCAGCCCGTTCTAACTGGCACATCATGCTATATCCTGCTCTTTGGGCCTATTGAACTAACATAAAAACTGCTACGGGTTTTTCCTCTTTCCAACTCGTTCATGGAGTGGAAGCAGTTACTCCAATTGAGTGTGAAATCCCATCTCTAAAGATAGCTATTCATGTGTTACTTGATACAACAGAGCTTGAGGAACGTCTGGTACATTTAGAACACCTTTATGAACAATGTAGAGATGCGCTGATTGCTAATCAAGCTCATAAGAATAGGGTCAAAACTCAATATGATAAATCGGTCAAACCTCGGGTTTTCTCTGAGGGGGAACTTGTCTTGCTTTGGGACCAAGACAAAGAACCCCTGGGGGCAGAAAAATTCAAGGCCATGTGGTTAGGACCTTATGTCGTGCCAAAAGTTTTGAAAAAGGGTGCATATGAGTTAATTGATTTTGATGGGAACAAGCTGCCTGAGCCTAGAAATGGGCTCTACCTGAAAAAGTACTATGCTTAGGCTTAGCACTTTTTTTTGTAATTTTATGTATTTTATGTACATTAGGTTGTCGGTTTTGTTTTTTATACCGTCTGTTGGTTGTTGCAGATGTCTTCTGAAAGGTATATAGGGTTCACAGATGGCGCCAGTCACCACACTTGTAATCTAGCTTCAGCAGTGTGGTTCATTTACTCTCCCTCAAAACAACTAGTTGCCGCAGGAGGCGCTTGTTTAGGTCCTGCTTCTAATAGTGTTGCTGAGTATAGGGCTATAATTGAGCTCCTATGGGATGCTTTTTCACATGGTATCACCTAGCTCGAGGTCCGTCTAGACTCTCAGTTGGTGGTATCCCATCTCAATCGAGCTTATCAGGTACGAAATCCTATTCTATTACGTTAGTACATGCAAATTCGGTTATTGGAAAGAAATTTTGAAGTTATTATATTCAATCACATTCCACGAAATCAGAATTCATTGACTGATGCATATGCTAATTACATTTTAGATTGGCATCTAACACACATTTCATAAAAATATACATCATGCACATAAAAAAACATTTGTAAATAAACCGACAACAACAACAATATATATATATATGTAAAATATTTGTCCATAGATAGGTCGAGTCTAATCCTCCAATCTCGTCATACCGGTATAATATACAAAAATATACAAAAATGTGGATCACAGTCCATCAAAATGTCCTAGATCTAAGCCAGACCACCCTAGTCACTTGGGCCACCTTGTTCCCCATGGTCCCTGTGTACTCTGGCTTCCTCAACCTCTTCAGCTTCGGCAACCTCCACATCATCTATGTATACAAGAACCGCTCTGGCCACTCGCTTGAAAAGACGTAACTAGGCCAATGGAACTCCAACAACGAACTCCTGCATGGAAGTCAGGATATGCTCTATCCACAAGGTGGGAACTCTTTGGGTTAGCCTGGCCAGCTTCCCCTCTAGAACCCTGATCAGCCCCGGGTCTTTGCCTATGACAGGACGAACAAACATGCATGGATACCCCTCAGGGCGGACCGATCCAATATCTGCATTTTGACACATTTTTAGGATTAAGACTTATATATATGTATATATCTACCGTTTTAAAATTCATAAAATTTTTAAAAATGATAAAAATTAAACATTGTTTACCTCGCTCTCCCCATGCTCCTCCTGGAGGGAGGACAAGGTCTGGGTCACCTCGAAAATCCATGCCAGCATATGGAAACTACTCTAGTGCCGGTAGCTGTCATTCCCACCAGATATAGAATGCATCATCGTATACACTATGCACTATGTCTCCTCCTCCTTGACGGAGGAAGATTTCTCCCCATCTGCTCAGCCTCGGCTGACGTGGAGATCATACTAGTAGAGGTATGGCCGGGCTCAACCCTGGTACTCTCTCTCGAAGAAGGAAACCAATATGCTCACATAACCAAAGTTCTTTCACCTTCCTCTCTTGCAATCAGACAGTTGTCTTTTCATGATAGGGACAACTCCCGAACACCAATCATAGAGGGCACCACGAAAACAATCCACTGCCAACCTCATTTGGTTCAGTGTAGCCAAATGTAATGAGGAGGATCCTACAATCCTCACGATGGTGCTCGTAAGTAAATGTAGTGTAAAGTCACGGATATGTGCAATAGGGACACAACTCCCTCTTTTCTGGGTACCTGGTGTGCAAAACACCTCTATGTAGTTCTGGACACTTAAAGGGTCACCGCCCCTGCTAGTGCCCTCTAAGTTGACCGATGCTCCTCATCGTGACAGACTGGTAATGAAATACATGTCCTCAATAGTAATCTCCAAGGTCTCACCCTGTAGGTAAAACATCCCCAAATCGTGATCCCAATAGTTTATCATGAACTCCAGTAGGCGGACATTGGCCCGCATGGGTGATGTGCAAAAGAACTTTAATAGCCCACTCGTCTGCAATGCATGTATAGTGGGCGCACTTTGGAGTGCTTCTTGGTCCATTGTTTCATGTTCCCGTTCCCTCCATTCCAACACCATCTTCACACCTAGAAAAACAAGTAATTTGATTCATTAATTCCATATAAAGTTTCAAAATTTTTGGACTATAATTAGCTTTTCATCCTTCACGTAGTACACGCGATTGTCTAGTTAGACATGTTGCGTACTGTACGTGATTGTCTCTAAAGGAAACCCACGTACAGAACTCGTGTACGTGAGTTTTTACACTATGAACCCATGTACGTGTCGTGACATGATTTAGGATGCTTTAATTATGAAATTAGTACTCAAAATTAATAATTGCTAGGATCAAAATGAAGATCTCGGGGTGTAGGCTTACCTGCAACTTGCAGAATTTGATTTCGTACACTAGATTGTCCACAATGATCAAACGAAGTTAGCGGTAAAAACTTGCTTCTTATGGCTAAAAATTCAAATGGTGAGTTTTGTTTTGATTTTCAACTATTTATAGAAATTTTATTTCTCCAAGTGGGTTTTTTCCTATAGTTTGAAAATCCATTTAACTAATACCATATTTCTTTTTGCTTTGAAACAGGTTTTCCATCATTATAAAGTGTTCTTTGCTCCCATAGGGTGGTTTTGTCATTTCTAATGCATTTTTGGCATCTATATTCAATCCACATTAACCTTAGCAATCAACATTTTTCCACAGACTATGGTATTATAAACCATTAGTTCCCTATTTTTACCATTGTTCTTCCATGGATAGGACCCTTTTTTCATGAGTGTCTTCCTTCAAAACCTATGTTGTCCTTTGATACTCATGCCGCAACTGTTTTAGGTACAGGGGTATCCTTTTAGATATTTTTCACGCCAAATAGAGCTTCTTTGGAATCTCTTTTTACAAGCTATCCCTTTATAGGACTCCCCACCCTTATGGAGTTTCTTTAGGCCTAGGTCTGACTCCTTCAAAACAGACTTGATTGTCGAGTTAACTTGTCCGTTCAAGCTCGTTAAGAATATGTGAATGGGAATCTGCATCAGTGGTGGGTTATCTCTTTCTCGAACCATGTGGAATAATATGAGAAAGGATCCCTCTCTTTTCTTTTTGAATTGAGAAGAGTATTCTTAAGCATAGGTTTATCACTTTTCCGGACCTGGGGGACTAAATTTACGGAAAAAGAATGCCCGGTATGAGCTTAGTTTTCTCTTTTTCATGCTCTGGATCTAAACATGAAAAAGATTCCGAGTGTTATTTGTGTCTTTGTCATGATCGTTAAACATTTAAGAATAAAGAAATGAGTTTATTGTTGTAAGCCCCATTTCTCATAATCAAATGGATCTTTCCGAGTGATCTTGCTTTCCTTCACACTCGTAAAACTCAAGCTATTTTAGGTTGTTTTGGAAGGAGCGTTGGGTAGGTGGTAATTTAACCTTTTTCGGACCTCCCTGACTAAGTACGAAAAAGGTTTACCTTTTCTTCTACGGAAGTTAAGAGAGTTATTTTGTGGTATGTTTTATACTTTTTCGGCCTCAGGAGACTAAATTGGACGAAAAAGGACCCCCCTAGAGTCTTCTTTGGAGTTTTCAAACTCTCTAAATGTGAAAACACTAGCTGAGCATGTACTAGTTTGGGCTTATTAAATCCATGAATCAGTGACACTATCAAGCATTATTTTCCCTTCTCTTCAAGCTTGTTAAAAAATGAAGTGGGATCCGAGTTGACTTTCCTGGACTCGTTAAAATTTAACAGGTAAGGTAAGGAAGAAGTTTCTCTTGTTTTCAGTAGTGGCAAAATGTCCTCCTTGAACATAGAACTCTTTGTTTTTTCTGATACCCATGTCTCAGTGATCACTTTCCATTCAGCTATTACTTCGAGTTTCCTACTCCTCCTCTTGTCCATTATACCTAGGGAATCTGATCATGTCTCCTACATGACAGATAAGTCTAGTTGTTCTATCTATGAATTAAAAGCTGCCTTGGGTTATCTCTGTGCCGTGCTTATTGTTCAAGGCCTCAACCCAATGTTTGATCTTTATCCTGATCCCATCATTATTATATCTGTTATCTATTGTGTCTCACCCTTCTTTTGCCCAGTTCCTAGTGACTCTTGTGATCTGTTGGAGGATCTATTTCCTTCCTTATCATAGTATGATTCCGTTTTAGTACTTCCTGATGACGACGACCTAGAGTTTTGACAATCATATCTCAGGATTCACTTTCATCATTGGTGAATTCCTTTGCTTCAGTTGTCGATTATCACCTATTGATTGACAAACTGTTGAATCCTTTCCATGTTCGACTTAAACCTACATTTATTCACATGGCTTGGATTGTACTGGTTTTTTGGGACAGTTTATGAAGACCTTAGTTCCTCACCTATGGACTAAGTTGCGCAATATTATGTTCCATTTATGTACACATCTTTCAGATCTTTGAAGACTCATCATTATTGTATATTGTGGCTTTGATCCACCTTTGTGATATACGTGGTCTAGTACCTGTATCATATGATGTAATCTTGTAAAGGAGCTAGTGTTCTAGTATATTGAACATAGCATCCTTAGATATGACTTTGTATATGACATTATTATGTATTTATTTCAGGTACTACCTCTGCTCCACTGGATTTCTGAGTTCTCCAAAGATAAAGATTGTAATGTATTTCGGCCATCGCTTCCCTCTGACCTCACACATTAGGGGGCATCTGTTATCTACCTAAATGGCACTTCTCCGTCCAAGAGCCGACATTCCTTATGTTGGCACACAAAAGGACATTTATGGATTGAAGGCTTCCAAAAACACTATAGGTGGGCATATTATGAATTACATTTATCATCCATCCAGCTGGTTATTTTACCTTTGAATATGTCAAGTGTTGTACGCGCCTTTTCTTATATGCAACTCACGTACATACGTGCCTTTTATTAAAGCATGTCACGTGTTGTACGCGAGTATTGGTAATTGCATCTCGCGTACAGATTTGTATGCGGGTTCCCCTTATAGAAACTCGCGTGACATACGCGAGTTGCCAGTATTAATTCCTGTGTACACCTTCCTTTGACATTAAAAATAATAAATCGCGATTATTTGAGATTTGTTAAGCCCTTAACCATAATCACCTTAACTGTCTCAACCTCCTCAACCCTCGAAATCGCCTTATTTCACTAAGTATAAATAAAGGCCTTGGGGAGGGTATTAATGAAGGATACTTGGAGCCCAAAGTTATGCTGGTGGAGTCTATTCAGAAGTCTTTGGAGCAGTGGAACTCAAAATCCTTTGGTTGCAGAGGAGTCCTTGTCTCAGGAATTGGGTTGTAATATGAACTTATTTATTATTGTTAATAAAGAGAATCCTTTTTCCATATGTGCTTTGAATGTCTTTCATGTATCATGGTTTGATGAATATTTATGATTAAGCACTATGTATATGATTTATTTAACCTGTTTTATATACATGTATCATCTTGCATTTGGAGGATTTGTTCTTGACAAGTGAAGGAGAAGCATCCCGGAAGGCTTTGGAGGAGAAGTAGAATGGAATAGGAAAAGCTAGGATCAACCGTTGTGTATCGGGTGAGTCTTTTCTATCTTCCTATTTCCTTTTTTGTACTCTAGAGTTGATTTCCTGCAAGTTTTATGAGTATGTTGGTAACCCCAGACCTTCGGTTATAAGGTGTTTATTCCTGTACAACAGGGTTGTGAGCTTCCCCGCACGGAATGTAGAAACAAAAACTGAATAATCGACCCCAAGTTTGGAGAGGATGGCAAGGATGAGCTGATCATCCTCCTTCTCCACATTGCATTGCTTCAAGAGTAAAATAGTATGCTTGAATTTGTAAAGAAATCATTCAAAGTCTCAAAATTGGAAGGTTGGAGAGACATGAGTTCATTTTCAAGTTGGTAAACTCTCAAGTCATCATGCTTTCCGTATAGAGATTCCAATTTGTCCCATATTTCTTTCAGTGTCTTCAGATCCGTAAGATGGAAGAGAAGGTCTTCAGAAATAGAGAGGCACAAGAAACCGAAGGCTTCATCCTTCTTATTCAAGAATCTTGATTTTTCTATGGTGGATCTAGGCTCAACTTCAATGTCCATGGCAACTCTAAAGAGTCCTTTGGAGTGCAATTGAATCTCCATTTTATTTTTCCATGAGTGGAAATTGTATGGAGTCAAGAGATCTGCTGAGGAGGCCATCTGGATGTGCTATAGCGAATGCTTCACTTGTAGAAACCCGAAAATCAAAATAGAAAGGGAAAAATAAGGTCGAACAACCTGCACATTCTAGGCTTTCATCACACCCAGCATAGTCAATCAAGCAAGCTTGATCAACAAGTTATTTACTTGGGATATTGAGTGGTAAGCCTTGGATTTTGGTGCAGTGCTGGAATTTTGAGCTATTGCTCACTTTTCATGGAGAAATCTGTCAAAAAGCTTGTTTTTGAGAGATATATCTTTGTCCCACCGTATGCTCTGATACCATATTATTATTGCACATTGATCTAGGAACAAATAATCAATCTCATCAAATAATAATCAACAAATACTCATGAAATGGTGTTAATCAGTACCGGAATTGGTTTCCTCTCTGTATATTTAATAAACAATGAATGTTTACAATACCAATGTCAAGAAATAGCTTGAATTCATGAGGAATTCGAATACCTAAGGAGGCAATTCGAATTGAATGAGTGATTCTAGATTAACTGACTCTCAACCATAGGTTCACACTTAGTTAACCACTGGACCAAAACCCTAATTGACTCAACAAACCCTAACTGAATTTGGAGTGCAATAAATGACTGAATCTCAACTGAAGGAGATCAAACACATGTCATATCAAGCCAACCATCAAGTGCTAGTTCTCCATGACTTCAATGGACCCCAATGAGGTTAAATTTAGCTGAACTGACCATCAGAAGTTGGTGGAGGTGCCCTGTTGACTCCAGATCATTAAATAATAATAAATAATCATTAAATAATATATTTAATGAGAGGAGGTGCCTTAATTGACTGGTTGAACTGATTGTAACCACCAGTTAGCAATTAGGTGCATTAATATCACTCAGATCACCCCCAGAGTGCTCCAGTTAGCCTCCTTGACCGTAGGAGAAGGCTAAGTTAGCCTTCTTGACTGCAGGTAGGCATGGGTGTGACTGTATGATGTCAATTAATGCTCCACTGATGTCAATTAATGTCAATTATACTTAGGATAGTGGTTTAACTAGGCCAATTTGACCAAAAAGAGTGTGAATGATGGTAAATGTCTCCAACAATGGGTGCCAACTTGGGATTTGTTCTTCTAAGTTTCTATTTAAAGGGTTTAGCTTCATGTCTCAATGGGATCGTATTTTGGAATACATCATCTGAGTAGGATTTTAGCTCATCATACGTAAAAGAAAATACATATTTGTATTCTTTTAGTAACTCAATTAGGTCCTTTCTTTCTTTTTTAGAAGTACCTTTTCCAATTTGTATGTTTCTTTGTTCCTTTTCAGTACCAATGTTTATCTCTATAAAATATTCAGGTTTTATAGTTTCCTTTTTATTATACATGTCATGCCTATCAAAGGTGCTTTTCCATTATACAACATTATTTGGGATGTGGTTCATAGGTTGATCCTATTTTTTGATATCAGTTTTTTTCTCATCTTGGAATTTGATCAGACAATCAAAAAAATCTTGCATGTTGTTGATGAATCTTACAATCTTATTATCATCTTTAAAAACCCGCCAATTGTTAAGGTTATATGGTACTGAAGGTCTGAAGTTTATTTCAAATTTTTCATCCCCTTTAACCAAATCTTCAGTGAATTCCAAAGTTGAAGCTTCCACAACAAGTTTATTTGCCTCACATTTTTCAAAACATGGGACAAAAACAATGTTCAATGCATGAAAATCATTCACGTTGTCCCATACAACATTCATGTATTTCTTAAGTCTTTCACTTTTACATGCAAATATACCTTTGACTTGGGAAATAATTATATCCGAATCACCTTTAATACTCAGCACATGGATTCCCATATCTTTATCAAATTCCAATCCTAGTAGTAGTGCTTCATACTATGTTGCATTATTAGATGCATCAAACTCAATTCTGTATGAAAAATTGAATTTTTATTTGAAGGTGAAGTTATGACAATGCTTGCCCCTTCCCTAGCCTTGGAATAATCTCCATCAAAACTCATTCTCCATATTTGATCAAACTCCTCATCATTATATTTTTCTCTAATGGGTATAAGATAGTTTGCATAAATGGCATGGTTTTCGAGATTGTTTGTTTCACAAATATATTCATTATCTGGTTCGTCTGGATATTCCACATGATACTTTATTTCCTTTCCTCTATATAACTTAACATATGCATCTTCATAAGTAGGAATTATGGTGTATTTACACTCCATTTGAATAGATCCTCCAAGAGAGGCGGCCCATTTTCTTGATAACAACAATCATCGTCTGTCAGGAACATCTATGACCACTATGTCCATAGTTACACCTATGTCAGTGTATGCAGCTAATTTGACTAGAAAGTTCGGAATTATACCCACGACATCAATTTCTATTGATTCCATGGCACATACATTTTGATATGGCCTTGATATTGTTAAATTTATTTGTTCCATAACTCTTCTAGTCATGATCTTATATGATGCACCATAATGAAGTATGCAGTTGTGCAACAATTTACTATTTGCAATTAATGATATGTAGAAGGAAGGATGGTATTATTTGTTAGGATACCTACTATGCAAAATAATAGGAATATCTTCATTGAAGTTACTTTGTTTCTTGGACAAGTTTTCTATGGGTTTGTCCATCACCTTTTCCTTTGAACTAACAAGTTTCTCTTTAGGTTTCTTAGTAATTGTTTTCGGTTTCTCAGTAGACATTTCCTCAGACTTTTCAAACATATTTTCCTTAGGTTTCTTTAAGGTTTTCATGAAAATATCTCTTTGACTAGGAATTTTAAGGATTTGAATTATTGGGATGAAAATATTTGCACTTGACAACCAATTACCCAAATCAATATTTATATCTAGAGTGGGAGTCTATACCTTTGGAATCTGTTGATTTGATTTGGTTTGGATCATGTTTTTCTTCCTTTGATAAGAAAATCCTTTGTAACTCTCCATTACATGTTCAGATGTAGGTTTCTCACCAAAAATATTCTTTGGATTATATTTTTCTTGACTGTAATCCCTCGCATGCTTCCATTTTTCTCTTGAAATATGATAAAAATGCCCTACATTGTTTATGTAGTCGTGACATCTAGGATGACCCACAAAATTATGCATTTCCATTTGTTCTTGTTCCACAATGTAGCAAAACTTTGGACAAGTGGATTCCTCATGAAATTCATCACAAGGATAACAATAGGGAGGAACCTCATCAAATACCACATTATTTGTTTCAAGTTTATTCGAAGGTCTCTGCTCATAGGGAGGATATTTATTTTTTCATTTCTGATTTTGTCTAGGTTGGAGATTTATATGATTTTGAGAAACTTGTGCCTTTTCCAAGTTGTTTATCCTATTATGTATTGCATTCATCTGGGAGGTACAATTTATCATCATTTTCTTAATCATGTCAACTACTTATTTCATTGATTATTTACATTCATCTTTTCCCTTGGGTTCAACTACTTTTACTTTGGAATCATGAGGTTTGGAAGAGGATGAGGTGCCTCCAAAAAATCCTGGGATATTAGGCTTCTCTGAAGATTGCATGTTCCTATCTATCTTTTTAGCTATTTCCATGGATTTCTTCAGGTTGTCTAGTTCCTTGTCTCTAATTCGATACCTCATTTCTCCTTCGAATGCTTCTATGTAGTATATGAGAATTGAGGTGTCAGATGGTTTAATGCCAGCATGGCATATGCCCATTGTATCACTGAATTTATTATTTAAACTCTTCAATGGTTTAGTTCTCCTTATTTTTGTATTAGTCAAGGCAATCAACAGGTGCCTTTTTTCTTTCTTATCCCCCCATCTCTAATTGAAATTGGTTTTGAACTCCTTGAAGGTATTGATATTGTTTTGATCTAAAGAGGTGAACCACCTGAAGGCATCAGCTTCAAAAGATAAGGAAAACAAACATGATTTTAGCATCCCCATGGTTCACATTGTGGCACCATTTATTGTAGCACTGCATAAATCCCAACAAATGAGATTTAGCAGTAATAGCATCATTTCCATGAAAATATGGAACCTTTTCAATGAATTTATTATGGTTTTTATGAGGTTTCACAATTACAGAGGAATAATCTAGAGGATTTAAAAGAGTACCCATAATACAAGGTGGATTACTTCATTGAGAATTATCAACAAATAGAAGGTGAATGTCTAATATTGACTTAGATAAGAGATCGTCACGGATATTATGAGAAGCTAGCTTTCTTTTCCTCCTATGATAAACTTGTTCAGGTTCAGGAATGAACTTAAAAAGCCTTCAGATTTTATTCTTGTAGAATGCCTTGGTAATATTAAGGGTAGTCGAGTTTCCATATGATCTGAGTAAGTTTATTGAATTACAACATTCATCAAATAAAGTGAAAAAAAGAGTGAAAAATCAAAGGTTGTATTCTGGGAATATAAATATTTATCCCTAACAAGGACACCAAGATGTTTCTGCCTAATTCACACCTTGGGTCACATGGAAGAAATATGGAAGCCACTGGGTGCAACCTTGGGGGAAATCTCGATCCAAGTGTTGTCACCTGATACTTAACTTCTCCATCTAGGAAAAATCCTAATGAATCCAAGGGGGGTAAAACGTAAATGTTACTAAGGTTGATTAAGCTTTATATGGTGGTTTGTGATTTGGTAAGTTGTTTAGGTTTTTTTGTAAAATGGCACAAAAGATTCCAATAATGATTAAGACAACAACATGAGCAATATAATCAATCAACACATTGTGAATTAAATAAAAATGCTTATACGAGAAAATCAAAGAATAGTGTTGAAATAGAGTATGAAATGCAGTTTTGTTGAAGTGTTGAATGTATTTTAATTGTTCTTGGTCAATTTTAAGTTTATGAATTAATGATTGGATTAAACAAGGGGGGAGGGGACTCCATATATACTTAACGGTATGACTCAGTATGTTCAAAACCCTTATCCAATGTGCTTCCACGCAAATAATATGTGGGATGGATCAGATTCTCTGGTATGTGGCCAACACTACACTAACCAAGGTGTATATTGACGGTATCCCAAGGTCACTATCCAGTGGTTGTTTCTTCCTATGTGGACTTTCCCCGCAATGGATTAATTCAAGGCATTGAATTTTCACCTTGGGAGGTTAATTTGGAAATGAGACTAATTTAAACTTGTCACCCACATTTCTTTTGATGCAACCAACTGGTCGGTCGAACTGCAGTGATGCAGAGTATACACAACAAAGGCCTTGTTAATTTTAAATATTATTTTGAACAATGTTTTCTATTTTATTAAATCCCCAATATTTTGCTTGAGGTTGTAAACTCTAATCGAGAAAGCAAGGGGATGTAAATTACCATAAAAATTAAAGGTAGTTCACATCAAACAAATGTTATTTAATTAATCCTACCATGCATCTCTTTCCCCTTTTGGGTAACTCGGGAAGTCATGGGGTTAGTATTTGTATTACTTTACAAAGAATGAAAATGAAAGTTAAAATAGCAAAGTAATGAAACAAAACTACACTAGCAAAAGAAAACCCATGAAAAAGGGCACTGAGGACAATACCCTCAAGGGGATGGTGAGTGGGATCAGAGGATCCTACTCAAATATTTATTAATTTATTACAACATAGAATAAATGTGCTTTGGTCCTTATATTTTGGATACAAAGGCTTAGAATTTATTGAAAAAATAATATTTATGTGAGAGGAAGCTACGGCGAACCCCTTTTTACTCAATTTCCCAAAAAATTATCAGTTTTCCATCCTCTTTTATCGTAAACCTGCAAAAAAAATCCAGCAAACATCAATGGAATATGCCCCAAAACACTTTAAGAGTGCTTTGGGAAAACCTTACCAAAAATTTTCGAAAAAAAATCCGAGCAAAAATGATGGGAGACTAGGTGAATTCAACTGAGAAAGTAAGTTAAAAAGATGCTTTCTCATGGATTTTGTTTACTTCTTAAGGATAGAAAACAAATCTAAAGCACTTAGTTTCTAAAAACACAATTAAAAAAAAACAATTGCTAACTTTCTAATCAAGATTTTTTCTTTTACAAGGTAAATGACTTGAAGCAAGAAAACTTAGTAATCTAGATCTATACTAGGAAATTATAACTCTTTGAAATCTTACCTAGATCTGTAATGGAAAAGTAACTAGGATTTAATTATAAAAATAAACATTAAGTCTATATCTATTGTTGTTTTTCACCAAAGTGACGATATTATAAAATAATGTCAAAGTGAGGAGAAGGTGAACTGGGAGGCTTGGAGAAAAAGATGATCTTTGAGGCTTCACTTGTGGGGCACCAAGGGACTTTATCTGTAAAAAAAATATGTTAGAAAAAAAGATAGATCAAGCCATATTTTCTATATCTTCATCAAAGATAACTTGCGCATTACACGACTTACAAACAAAGATAAAATACAGCAACATATATATTTAGAAATCCATATGAAGATATTCATAAACAAATGAAATATTCGATTAGATCTCTAAGAATCCACACGAAATAAAATAAAATAGGAAAACAAAATTACCTTGGAAAACTAATACCATTCCTTCAAGCAAGATAGATTAGATACTAAGTAAACAAGATGGATCAAGCATAGATTACTTCCACAAAGCCCAGTGATAATTCTTCCACTCAAAAGAGAACCACACAATTTTGACCTCCAAAGCCTTTTTATTTCTCAAATGAACTATGGATACAATGTGCAAGCTCTTCCCACCAAATTCCAACTCATTTGCAATGAGAGAGGTATGCATTATTAATCGCCAGATCAGGTACATAAGGTGCAACCAACACTTCCAGTTAAACTCAAGTGATAATAGTGATTTCTAGAGTTGATCAAGAGTTAAGTGAAGTGATCCCATGGAGGATGCACCACCTCCCATGAGGTAGGCTACCTCACTCCACCTACCATGCCACCTCCTCACTACCAATCGCATGTGCAATAAACCTCCACAATAACACACTCGCATGTGCCCATGACGTGAGCATGAAGATAAAGCATCGATTTATTCGCATGGTTTATAAGTGACGGTTTTCTCCTAGGAAGAAGTCACCAACATGGGAAAAAAATAATCCAAGTCATCCAACACACTTAAAAAATCATTTTTTGACATTTTTAATTTTTTGTCTTATGCCAAAATGTTGCATTTTTAGCATTTAAGTGTCATTTTGATGCTCCGATAGAGAAAAATGACCATATGTGACTTTTTAATCACCCGAAGTGTATGAAAAGTGGGACTTATGGTAAATAGTATGAGCTGAGTAATAAAACAAGCATCCCCACGCCAAATTCTGCCTTCGAATCAATTTTTTATGTCATTTACAATTTTTAATTAAACCATTAAAAACTAGCTTAAAAAATAGAAAAAATTATTTTTCTCGGAATTGAACAAAATCTAGGTGGGCCTAGCACATGTCCATACAAATTAATACCAATGCCTATAATGCTTATATACATTGGCATGTGTACTTTAATAACCTCTTAATTCCTAACCACCAAGACAATCATTTTAGCATTGGAGGAGCAGTGAAAAAATCGAAAATTATACATCACTTATTCACCATTGTATAATTGACAAGGTAAAAAACACCTTGGAATGATCATATTTACGTATAAGTCTTAGGAATTCAAGTCCTTTACAAAATTTTGTCATTCGAGTACATTTATTACAATTTCCCCAAGGGGGCATGAAAATGTGGTACAAAAAATAAAAAGGCCAAGACAGCCAGATGGACCTATGAGCTCTGAGTTTGAACAAGTGATTGTTCATCTTTGGCGGCTCACTGAAATTCCAACTAGATGTAACCTAGTCTATAACAAAGTACAAAGTATGGGTGAATTTGACGATTTTTTAAGGCCCATAACTTTATACTCATACAATATAATTGTACATGCTTATAGTCTATAAAACACTTATCTAAGATAGAACAAAATGTGTGCAATTAGATTCTTAAGGTTTGGTTTTGATGTTTTAAAAGATTGCTAATAAAATTTCGATATTTGTTATTTCCTAAAATCCTTAATATGGATGAATTACTAAAATATATTTTTATGATTTTATCAGAATGTAATGAATTTAACAGACTCGTTTACATGAACATTTTTTGCAGATTTAGTATTCCCTCAACAACAACATTGGGTATTATGCAGGTTGGGATTCTTCATCATGCTAATCCTAGAAGCTCATTATCATGGAATATTCATAACATCCCTGGGAAGCCGAAACAGACGTTTTGTGGGGGGATATTCAGGTTGAGAATGTGGAGATAGAGTCCAATGACAGGAGAAATCAAGTAAATCCCTTAAATATTGTAGAAACCATGAGGAGCATAAGAGTGGAGATGTAGAGTTGCAGAGAAGACAATGAGAAATTGATTACGTCCTAGGAAGAGTGGAATCATTTAAACATATCTATGCTCTGAATCCTAACTGATATTCAAAAACTGTTTCAATCAGTGAAACACTCAAGAAATGAGTCAAAGGGAAGGAGGTCCCATAGTTCAAGAAGCGAATATAGAGGAAGGATACAGACACCATAACTCTCGTCTAGTGAGTCCCCTAATACAAGAGACTCCAATAAAGGTTCAAAATATTCTTCTCATAGTAAAAAGAGGAAGATTTCATTCAAGAACAACTCTCATGGAGAGTTTTATAGTAAGGTAAAGCCTCCTACCTTTGATGGTGAATCAAAGTCTAATTTGGAAGCCTAGGTTTGGCTTCTAGGAATGAGGGAGTATTTTCATATCGAATATTACTTAGGAAACATGAAGGAAAGGGTGGCCATATTCAATATAAATTGAATAGCTTCCATATGGTGGAGTCACCTTAAGAAAGTGAATAATATAAGTGAAAGGAATATTGTGTGGAAGCAATTCAATAAGAAATTCCAACAAAAGTACCTCTCTTATAGGTACTATAATGGAAAATTCAAGGAATTCCATGAGGGAAGTTGGGATAGCTAACCATGGATGAATATATAAATAATTTCTTGGAGTTGTTAAGATATGTTATGTATATCATAGATGAGAAATTTAAGATTCATCGCTTTCTTATTGGGTTATCCTAGTCCTATAAGGACGGGATCAAGTTCAATGAACCTAAAAATTCTGTTTATATGAACCAATATGATTCAAGAGGATGATGTCAACCATGGGGGTAAAATTTGTAAAAAAATTGGAGGGAAAAATAAAATTAAAAAACTACTTTCTCTTCTTATGTTTCTAACATGTCTCCTTACTCGTTGGATGTGGAATTCAATTATGCATCCAATGCATACCCACACTACATACTTTTGAGGAACTCATAGCATGGGAAATAAAAACTTCAATAAAAGAAAATGTATTTTATGTATTAAAATATGTTTCTTATTGAATTTTTTGTTTTTCATGTCATGGGTGCCTCAAAAGTATGTCATGGGTATGTGTTGAATGCAGAATTAAATTTTGCATCCAATGAGTGTCTAATCTTAAAATTTTTGTAAACCAAAAGGAAATATGTCAAAAATACGATAAGAAAAAATAGTTTTTATTTTCCCCTCCAAAACTCAATACTCTTATTTTATTATTTCCCTTAGGAGGCCCATTTTAGACTTCAAAACTTCCCTAATACTAATAAAATCCAAGTATTGTTATGATCAAATTAAAATAATGTTAGAATTCCATAAGGCATGAACGGACGAGAAGAAGTAGAGGTTTGACCAAAAGAAGAAGGGGTTAAAGCCTCCTAGTTTCAGAAAATAGCAAATACAACCACCACATGCTATGGCTAAACCAACCAGGATGTTGGGAGACAAACCAAGAGAGAAAAGAGAACCCCTTAATGTTGGGGACGTGGAGAATACCATAGTATTAGATATTTCGCACATCATACTGGGAATGGGAATTAATTTTACTACATCCAATAGGTTGAAACCATGGTCCAGATAGAAAATATTGTTCCTAGAATTTATGCAATACTAGAGGATCATTAAGCAACTCATCAATCAACTATGGTTGAATTTGAAGGTAATATTGCCAAGCACAATATTTCTATTTTGATTTACCTTGGATCTAGTCACTATTACATCACTCCTAGAATGGTTAAGCTTTGTGATTTTAATAAAACAAAGCATGGAAGATCATTGTTGGTTCAGCTAGCCACTAGAGCCAAGAGGAAAGTTAATCAACTAGTGAATATTTTTCCATTGGAAATGAATGGGTTATTTACAAGGGAATATTTGAATATTATGCCATTAGGTTCTTATGTTCTTATCATTAGAATGGATTGGTTGGAAGCACTCAAATTAAATATTTAATGCTAGAACAAGATCTTTGACTGCATTGATGAATAAGGAAACCCCAGAACAATAAGAGGAATTCCAAAGGATGTTTAGGTTAGACATATTTTAACCATGTAATTGAAAAAGTTCTCTATAAAAGGTTGTCAATTGTATGTATCCCTTGTATAGGGAACAACAGAAAAAGAAGATTTAATATTGGAGGATTATAGAATCCTACGAGAATTCAAGGATGTATTCCCTGATGAGGTTCCAGGACTCCCTCCAAAGGACATTGATTGCACAATTATTCGTTTACAAGGAGTTGCTTCAATGTCTAAGACACCTAACAAGATGAGTGCCCCATAACTACTACACCTGAAAATGTAGTTGCAGGAAATAATAAAAAGTAAATACATTAGGATAAGTGTGTCTCTATGGGGAACACATGTCCTCTTTGTGAAGAAGAAATATGGAATGCTCAAGATGTGTATTGACTATAAATAGTTGAAAAAATCCATAGTGAATAAAAAGTATCCATTGCCTCCGATTGATGATTTCTTTAATCATGTGAGAGGGGAAAGAGTATTTTTTAATATTGACATGAGGTTGGGTTACCATCAGGTCAGAATTAAAGAAGAATATATACATAATATAACCTTCATAATGTGACACAACCATTATGAGTTTACAATGGTACCTTTCAATCTCACTAATGCACCATCTACCTTCATGTGCCTCATGAACAATGTTTCCATTCAATATTTGGATAAATATGTGTTGGTGTTCTTGGATGACATCCTCATTTACTCTAAGAAAAAAAAGGAGCATGAGGAGAATATAAGAATAGTTTTGCAATTTCTCTAGAACCATCAATTATATGCAATTATCAACAAATGCAACTTCTACAAGAATAAAATTCATTATTTGCGTCACATCATATGAGAAGAGGGGACATCAATGGACCCAAAAAAGATTGAAGTGATAATGAATTGGCCAATCCCAAGGAATGTTACATACATGAGGTCTTTTATGGTCCTTGTAGGTTATTACAATAAATTCATTGAGGGATTGTCTAGGATCACACACCCAATCACTTATTTCCAGAAGAAATGGATTAGGTTTGAATGGACATAGAAATGTGAAGGAAGCTTCAAATTGTTGAATAAAATCTTCACCAATGCATCGATAATGAGAATTGTAGACTCTGATAAATATTTTATACTATGCATAGACGCATGCAATCAAGGTATCAGAGGATTTCTCATGCAAGAAAAGCATGTGGTATGTTATGAATCATGGAAGTTGAATGAGCATGAAAGGAATTATGTTACCCATGATTTGGATCTCTTCGCCATAGTGCATGCCTTAAATATGTGCAGGAAATATCTAATGGGAAGGAAATTTTAGCTCAGAATAGACCATTTTGGTCTGATATATTTGTTTGAACATCCAACACTTAATTCCAAGAAGGCTAGATGGTTGGATTTCCTATGTGAATTTGATTTCAAGATAAAGAATTTAAGAGGAAAGGAGAACAAAGTGGTTGATGCACTAAAAAGGAACATGCACATCATGCATGTGGAATCAATTAGTGTTTTCATATTAGACCTAAGGAAAATTATCATCGGTTCTCTTGCTAAACATGAGCATTATCAACATGTTGGGTATGGCTTGCAGCAGTTGAACACTAAGAAGAAGTATGAGGTTATTGTCTGAAAAAAGAGGAACTTATTACCTTTAAGGGAATATTGCATATTCCTAATTTTGGGAATTTGAGAAAGAGTGTTATGGAGAATATGCATGCAATGCCATGTTCTGGTCACCTAGGATATCATAAAATTATTTATAAATCCAAGAAGCAATACTTTTTGCTAGGGCTGAAAAAGGAAATTGCTATGTTGATCCAAAAATGGATCAATACATTATTTTCACCTACTTGGAGATTGCAGGGTTAGACGATCATATGAATTATCTTGTAGGTCTCATTTTAGGGGTAGGTCTCACTTTTTAGATTTGGGATAAAAAATTGTCTAAAAAATTTTGAGGTAATTTTGAGGGATTAAATGAAATTTTTTTTCTCAAACCTTACTTCGACCAATATTCCATATTCTACACACTGAGACCTTTCCAGCGGTTCAAACTTTTCCTCAAACGGAGTCCATATGAAGAATTTATTCCTCCAACAAGTTGATCTATCAATTTCACCACCGTGGTTTTGAGTGGATTCCAAGTCAACTCTCATTTCTTAGACATGTGGAGCTAGTCATGTGTGGAATTTCAAGAAATTTATAGAAGTTACAAAACCCTAACCCTAATAAATATTTGGGGCATAAAAAACTCTAAAATTAACCCTAAACAACTATTGAGACATGTTAAGTAACAGACCATCAAGAGAAGAAGGGGGTTCCATCCTTTTGATGTATTGTATTGTTCCATATTTGAACAATAGCATGGGAGTGGATGATAGATAAAAGAAGAGGATATAGAAGATCCTATAGTATCCATTCTAGTCACAGAGTCATAGGTAACTCCATAGAGAGTATCATTCCTTTGTATTTTCAATTTGACATAAAGAGAAAGGCATAGTCCTCATTTGTGGCTAGGTTTTTCCCCATAGTGGGTTTTCCTAGGGTATATCTTGTGTTGTTGTGTGTATTATGTATTTAGTTTCTGTAGTTATTCTTGTTTCAATTCTAGTTATTTTTCATTCAATAAAAGTAAGCTAATAAAATAAGAACTAAGTTGTAAGATTAGTTGTGACGAACTCTTCCAATGGAATATCCACAACAGTTTACAGATTATAAGTGTATTTATAAGTGCATGAAATATAACATTCAAAGTTTGAGCATCAACATCCAGTAGGTTTATTGTATCCATTAATCGTGCCTGAATGGAAATGGAAGTAGTTTCCATGGATTTCATTATAGGGTTTCCAATGACAATGAGACAACATGATTCCATTATGGTGGTGGTAGACAAATTGTAAAAAGAAGTAAACTTCATACATGTTAAGTACACTTATAAAGTAGCTAACATTGTAGGAATTTTCATGAAGGAAATATTCAGGTTACATGGATTTCCTAAGGCCATAATTTCAAATAAGGATACTAAGTTTGCTTCCATTTTTTAGCAACGCTTGTTCTAGGATCTAGGAACTCAGTTAAATTTTAGCACATCCTACCATATATAGATAGATGGTAAAATATAAAGATTGAATTAACTGCTTGAAGACAATATTTTCATGTATGTGATGGATAGACCATCCAAGTGGGATATTATCTACATTTGGTTGAATTCACTTATAACAATGGGTAGAAAGCATCATCGAGAATGAGTTCATTCGAAGTTATATATGGTAGAAGGTGCGGGAATTCAACTATTTGAGATATTCTAGTGAATAGAGTTATGATTGGTATACAATGTATTAATGAAATGGAGAAAGAGGTTTCATGAATTAGGAAAAATCTAAAGGTATCCCAAGATAGGCATAAAAGTTATGCAAACAAGAACAAATTGCATAGGGAATTCAATTTTGCGGATCATGTGCCAAGGAGGAGTTCATTGAAGATTGGGAGTTGTGACAAAATATCACCAAGATATTGTGGGCCATTTAAAGTGCTTGAGAGGATAGGTCCAATTGCATATAAACTTTCATTACATACTAAAACTAGATATCATAATGGTTTTTATGTGTCTTTTCTCAAGAAGTATGTAGTACATGATCCTAACCATGTAATTGATTGGGATGTGATTCTGGTGGAACCATAAGGAAAGTTCCAAATAGATCCATTATGCATCCTAGAAAATAAGGTATCATTGCTCTAGAAATGATCCATCAGATACGTAAAGGTGCAATGAAAGCACTTTGGTCCTAATGAGGCTACTTGGGAGTTGGAGGATGCTATGAGAGAGGCATGTCCATTTTTTTCCTAGTTTTGAGAAAAATATGAGGATGGTGTTATTCCAAGGGGGGGCCCTTTAATAGCCCTAGTATGACCCTTGGAATATATAATGAATCCATTATCTAAATGATTTCTTCTCTTTAACTGTGTGATTGTCTTATCAAGATAATTAGAATGCATTGTAAATGTTATCTTGATAATTAATATGAATGGACCAAGAGGGTTTCATAATGTGGACCAAAGGGAAATTATTCCACGAGAGGGAAATGTCAAAGCAGGGATATGGGGGATTGAATCCTTGATTTCTAAGTGTTATCCATAGAGATAGTCTTATTGATGTCATGATCCTTTAATGAGCCATTTAATTTATTTTAATACTCTCACCCAATCATTTAATTTATGTGTGAGGTTGGTGATAGAAGTCCCTTCGCATAGAGAAGGACGCATGGGGATGTAGGTTCTTTTCTGGTAGAGTTACAGGATTCCTTTTCTCCAATATCAGAAGTTATTTCATGGGAGTAGGTTGATTTTCCGACTATCCTACCTTGGGAGTCAAAACCATTGTCTTACCTTCACACCTACAAGCTCATGGACCCATTTTTTTACTCATGCATCGATTATTCCAGACTCTCCATAGAATTATTCTCCCTTGATACTTACATTAAGAGAGGAACCTTAGAATTTCGCTCTCATTTTTTCATAAACCTCAGTCGCACGCTGATGCTCATAGACATAGACCCTCACAAACACATAGACGTACCTTGACATTGTCATGTCCCCACTTTTACAACACCATGGAGAAATCCCCAACCCATCCAAATCCATGGGTGTTAGTGGGATGAAATTGTTTAGGAGAAAATTTTCATTAATTGTTGGGATTAATTTTGGACAAAGACATATTTAGGAAATTAATAATTCTTAATGTTTGAGATATTTTAAGTTATTATTATTCTTGTAAGTAAATTAATCTTTGGATAAGTGTTGATGACTATGTGGTCATGAGGGAGCATAGCAGATAATATGTTGACCATTTGGAAGTTTTATAAAAAGATAGAAACTAGAAGAAAGCATCCAAAGCTAGAAGGCATTGAAGAGTATGAAACTTTGAAAAGCATAAAGTATGCAGAAAGGCGGGAAAGTTTATAAAGGAAGAAATAAGCAGAAAAGTAGGAAAAATCACATGAAAGGAAGGAAATCAAAGAGAATCCAGGAAAAGAAAGATGTTTCCAAAAGCATAAAAGCAGCCCAAAGCACAAAGACAATGAAGAAAGGAAAAAGGAAGGAAAAGGATGTAGATGCTAAATTCAGTCAATTAAGGTGCATTAATGAGTTGGATGACAACATTCAACGTATTCTGAATGCCCATTCATGCTATTAAATAAATTGGTGCACTCCTATGGACATATTTTGGTCAATTGGTTATTGTCTTGAGAGCTTACTTCTCATAGGTTGGGTGATACGGCTCAACCAGCTTTGGGTGATGTGCCCCATTACAAACCTTGTTCTAGTTCCTTTCTCTCAGTTATAATACATCCATTGCAACCATTAGAATTGAAACTGAAGATCTGATTTTCCATCCAATATGTATTAATGAGTTCAAATGAAGAAGAAGAGATCATGTTGATCATTGCTCCAGCACAAGAGTTTCATCCAGTTAGAAGCATACTCCATGAGAGAACAGTTTGTGAGTTGTAGGAACTAAGGTGTGTCCAATATGGATCAATAATTTCATTCTCCATACCATGAGTTGAATTTGGTGGTGAATTCTTTCTTTATTTTCATGCAATCCGTGAATTTCTTTCTATATTGTAAAATCCTCATCCCTTGGGGGTTTCTTGCAATTTTGATGTAAAAAACTAATGAAAACAACTCCAAATTTGTGATTAAATATTTATGTTGTCATAAAATATGTTATTATACCTATTAATATATGTTTTTTTAGAATTATTAAATTAACTAAGTCATTTAAATGACCAGATAGCTAGACTAGCTCATTCATGGATCAATTTTGACTAGTTTTTTAGTTTTTGTCATAAAATGTGCTCTATCATCCGAATTCAATTTTGTAAATTCCTGTAGTTTATTGAAACACTCCTAAGTCCATTCCAAAAAAAATGTCATATTTTGGTGTAGTTCATACAATGCTTCAATCGTCATGAACCTTAACAAGTTGAGTTGTCATTATAGCAACGGTGTCTACCAAGTCACCCAAACTCAATCAAACAACTCCAAATATCCAAGATATTTTGTGTGAAGATTAGATTATATGGTATAAAAAAATATATACACCTTATTATTGCACCTTAATTTAGTGGATGGATTCTAGTCTGGATATGTTGGTGTACTCAAGAAGCTTTGGAGTATACTTCAGTAGTAACAAATTTTGAAACATAAATGGTACCAATACATTGTGAAAAGGATTATTGATGATAGATTAATACATGTTGTCTATGAAACTGCACATATATACTCAATCACATCAGAGTCCCAATTCCATATTTTCAAGTTTTGGGAGGGATTAATAGTGACAGTAACTAGCTATGTTAATTCTAGTTTCAAAACTAGTTCCTAGTTTGTAATTTTCATGATTATGTTATGTGTGATTAAACTATTAAATCATAATGCTAATTGTGGATATTATAGTGGTATTAGAGATATTTACATGTCCCATCCTTTGGAAATTATGTTTTTTCTTTATGATATTTCAGGTCACCTCTTCTGACAAAGAAGAAATTGCAGCTATGAGGCTCATATTAGTGGGTGATGAAGATTTCGGGCCATATGAGGAAGAAGAATTGATTTATGTAGATGGATTTTTTCATGTATCAAGAGATGAGTATGGTGAATTTTGTGACCAAATGTGCCATGAATACCAATGGTATGAACCACCAATGGCTAGATCAAATTCGGATTTAGAAAGGAAGGTTAAAGTAAGTGAAAACATGTCTCATTAGAGGAAATTTCAATTTAAAATGGGCCTTCTAAAAATAATACAAATTCCATGTCATCATGTATTAGCCAATCAAAATTCTTTGAAATTCAAAAAGGGAGCACCTCTTAAACAATTTTTTAATATAAATTTGGGGATAGGTATCATAAAAAAAACTACTTTTTTTGTTCGTATTTTCGACATAT
>LPNX010774438.1:91583-178720 GCA_001517045.1 Pseudotsuga menziesii
GTAACCCTCTGATTGTCTAAGGGTTAAAGTCCCCGCAGTTTTGGGGCACTAGGGTTATTAGACTCTCCTAGTAGAGGTCGGCCCTAGTAGGGTTTTAGCCATGCTGGTATTAGTATAAATAGAGAACTGGAGTCTCTATTTATCACACAAATCATACACACTCAAGTGTAGCGCATAGTTGAGGAAGGAGAAGACACTGGGGCTAGATAAGAAGAAGGATACTACTGTCGGAGATCACTTACTATTTTGGGATTTTCTATTTTGGTGTTGATTCTATCTCTGAGGAAGTTGCGGGGTTTTCTCCATTTATGGTTTCCCCAAGGAAAAGCACTGTGTTCATTGTCTCTTGTGTTTGATTGTTGTGCTTGTTATTCTCTCAATTAAAGATCCTAATAATGCTAGTTTAATGTTGAAAAAATAATAGAGTCATGAGGTAAAACCTTCATTGTAAGTTGGGTCAATAGAATCCTCCATAGTATAAAATGATATAGTTTTGTGTCTTCCTAGGTGAAGTCATCCTAGTAATATTGTTGGGGATGACCTGTTAGGGAAAAATTCAAGTGGAAGATAGAGTATAAATAGAGGATGTGTGTTCCTCATTTGAACACACACACTCACGTGTGTATAGCGCATAGGAAATAGAGAGATGTATATTTGCAAGGAGAAGGAGAACCTATTTGGGTTTTTATCTTTGTACTTTTGATACATCTATATAGAGGAAGTTTTGTTGGGTTTTCTTCCCCTAGAGGGTTTCCCAGGATAAATCTATTTATATATTGTGATTGTGATTGTGTTTGTTTTAGTGATCCTACATATTATATTGTTGTGAAATTGAATTGAATAATAATGATATCTAGCTAAGAATATATAATCTTAAAATGGTATCATAACTATCCTAAATATAACAACTTTCCCAAGGGTAGACTCTCTCTCCTCTCCCTCCGGAAAGAAATTAGAGATTTTGTCAATGTTGGAATTTTGGAGATCTGATTGCACAGAAATTTGTGCATCTATTGAGCCCTAGATTGAAATTTTTGAGTGGGTATATCTCTTTGAAATTCAAACCCTAGTTTGAATTTGGACCAAAAAACTACAGAAAACCAAAAAACTACAGAAACTGCAAACCAGAATCTCGCAAGTCAATTTTGAGAGGTGAAGATTTGGAATCTCCATACATCAAGTGTACCAGTAAACTCACCTCATTTAATTGCATATCCTGGTAAGATCAGTTCAGCATTTTGAGAAATTTTATTTTTTTAGTGACCTCTTGGATAAGATGGCCCCAAGCGATAAGCTTGAGGACAAGTTAGAAGGCATAGAGAATTTATGAGCATGGAAATATAGCATTGGTATCATTCTTAGAGAGAATGATATTGACAAATACATCAAAGGAGAAGTTGTAGAACCTGAAGAAGATGAAGGTAAGGAGAAGCACAAGAATGAACTGATTAGGGAAATGAGGATCATTGTTGATTCCTCAAGTGTCATCCAAAGAGACCTCGAAGGAGATGTATGATGCCCTATTCAGAATGTATGAATGAAGGAACATAAATAGAAATACGAATTTGAGAATTCAATTGAAGAGTACCAAGATGAGCCAAGGAGAATCCATTCAATACTACCTCACAAGGTCTCCCACTTCAAGGAGAAACTAGAAGCCATTGGATATTCCCTTGATGAATATGAACTAGTTATGATTGCTCTCAATGGTCTCACTAGACCTTGGGATACATTCATACATACTATGTGTTCCAGAAAGGAAAGCATGAAGTTTGAAATTGTATGGGAAGATTACATCCAAGAGGAGGCTAGAGTAGCCAATAGAGAATCCCTACTTAAAGAATATGATCAATCCCTAGCCACCCATACCAAAAGAGAAAGAATTCAATCCAACTTCAAGAAGGAAAGACAAAAGGAGTCTCGACCTCCCAAAAATTTCCAAAGGACAAGAGGAAAAAATCAAAGGAAATACTGCTCCAACTTTCAATGTTCCCATTGTCACAAGATAGGACACAATCCCATAAATTTTACATTGAAGAAAGAAGAATACAATAATAACAACAAAATACACCATGCACACCTAGTTGAAGATGAAGAAGAAAGGGAAGAAGGACCTCAAAGAAAACAAGCAAAAGAAGAAGATGCAAAAGAGTATGTATTATTCTTTGCACTCTTTGGGTCTATGGCACCTGGAGAAGATACATGGCTTATTGATAGTGGTTCTTCAAAACACATGACATGAAAAAAGAAAAATCTGTGAAAACTTGAAGAGAATAACTCTCCTTAGAAAGTATCATTAGGACATGACTATCAATATCCTATCAAAGGTATTGGTGAAGCAAGTTACAAGCTTGATTCTAGAACCCCCATGAAAATAAAGGAAGTCTTATATGTACCAAGTTTGAAGAATAACTTAATTTTTATCTCAACATTATATAAGAAAGGATATAGGGTTTCATTTATAGATGGACAAGTACTTATGTGGCCCAAAATAAAATCAATTGAAGATGTAGTTGTCATTGGTGAAGAATAAGGAGGATTATATAAACTCAAGGGGCATTTGGAAACAACCCTTGTTCATGAGACCACTAGCCCAAGTGAACTATGGCATAGGATGCTTGCTCACCTCAACTACAAAGCACTACCCCATGTGAGAAAACTAGTAACATGTTTACCATATTTGAAGATTAATCATGAAGGAACTTGCAAAGGATTTGCAAGAGGAAAGAATATCAAGAATCCATTTCCGAAGAGTTAAACAAAGACTAAAGGTATGTTGGAATTAATCCATTCAATTCCTCCACATCTTTGAGTGGTTATGAATATTATGTTACATTTATTGATGACTATTCAATAAATACATAGATATATTTCTTGGAAACAAAGGATGAAGTATTTGGAAAATTCAAGGAATTCAAATCCTTGATAGAGAATCATTCAGAAAGAAGAATCAAGACACTAAGAACATACAATGGTGGAGAATATACTTCAAAAGAGTTTCAATCATTTTGTAAAGAAGCTAGAATCAAGAGGGAACTAACCATTCCCTACAAAACTCAACAGAATGGTGTTGTGGAAAGAAATAATAGGACCATTATGGAAGCAATGAATACAATGGTACATGATCAAGATATTCCTATGCATCTATGGGTTGAATCAGCAAGAACAACAGTTTATATACATAATAGATTATCCCATAGTGCCCTTAGATTCAAGAATCCATAATAAGTGTTCACGAGGAAGAATCCTGAAGTAAGCCACTTTAAGATATTTGGTTTCCTAGTATATGTTCACATAAAAAAAGAAAAGAGAACTAAGTTGGAACCTTCCAGAAAGAAGGGAATATTTGTTGGATACTGTGAAGTCTCCAAATCCTTTAGAATATACATTCCAGGATTCCATCACATGGAAATTAGTAGGGATGTCACATTTTATGAAGAAGCAGCTCTCAAGAGATCCAAAAAGTGTCAACATGAAGAAGTATATAAAGAAGATGCACCTCCTAGAAATATAGAAGTTGCACCCTCCCTTGAAGAAGAAACATCAGAGGACCATGATATGCTAGAACCTCAAGAACCTCCTACTATGAATATATCAAGAAAGAGATAGATTTCTTGGGTAAGAGGAATTATACAATAAGACTAGAAGTATGGATCTCCAGAAGGCTCCATAAGAGTAAGAAAGAGATCAAATCCATTTTCTAATTATGTAGCTTTGATGTGTGATCATGTAGATCAAGAACCTACCAGTTATGAAGAAGTTGTACATAAGAAAGAATGGGTAGAAGAAATGATGAAAGAATGCCAATCAATAATGAAGAATGCTGTTTGGGATATAGTTCCCAAACCAAAAGGAAAGAGTGTGGCATCTTCCAAGTGGATCTACAAGATAATGCATGCAACTGATGGAAGTATTGAGAAATACAACGCAAGGTTTGTGGCTGGAGGATTTTCTCAAAAAGAGGGAATTGATTATGAAAATACATTTGCGTTAGTAGCAAGGTCCACTTCTATTAGAAACATCATGGCACATCCATCCATGATGAAGTGGATTTTACACCATATGGATATGAAGACAACCTTCCTGAATGGTGTTATCAATCAATAAGTGTATATAGAACAGCCTCAAGGATTTGAAGTTGTAGACAGACAGACACACATATGTAAGATGAAGAAGGCTCTGTATGGATTGAAGCAATTTCCTAGAGATTGGTATGGAAGGATAATTAACTTTTTGATGAGATTGGGATTTACCAAAAGCAAATTCGACCCTAAACTTTACTTTAAGATTATGTATGATGAACTTGTCATATTATTGTTGTATATGGATGACTTATTTCTGACAAGAAATGAGAAATAGCTTGTAGAGTGTAAGAAGAAGCTTGCCAAAGAATTTGAGATGAAAGACCTTGGATTGATGCATTATTTTCTAGGTTTGGAAGTATGGAAAATCCCAGAAGGAATCTTTATCAACCATGGAAAGTATGCTATGGAAATATTAAAAAGATTTGATATGTTGGATTGTAAAGCCATGACCACACCCATGGATACCAACTTGAAGTTGTTATCTGATGAATCATCAGAGTTAGTGGATGTCACTCAATACAGATAGATTATTGGGTTGTTGTTGTATATGATGAATACCAGGCCAGATATATGCTTTGTTCAGAACACCCTGAGCCAATATCTAGTTAAACCTAGACGTGTTCACCTGGTAGCTGCAAAGCATGTGATGAGGTACCTAAAATGTATGATAGACTTTGGTCTATACTATGTTGGATATCATGACTACATATTGTATGATTATATAGATGAATATTGGGATGGAAGTGCCTCAGAAAAGAAGAGCACCTCAAGTGGATGTTATTCTATGGGATCTTCCATGATCTCATGGTTTAGCAGGAAGCAGTTCAGTGTTTCTCTCAGCAAAGTTGAAGCAGAGTATATCGCAACTTGTTATACTAGTTGTGAAGCCATGTGGCTTTGGAAGTTGATTTCAGGTCTATTTGACCTGGAGTTGGATACCACAATGATTCTATGTGACAACTAGAGTTGTATAAAGATGACGGAGAACCCAGTGTTCCATGACAAATAAAAGCACATAGAAATTCAGTATTTTTACATACGGGATATGGTACATAAGGGAGCTATAAAGCTCTAGTATGTGAGTACCGATGAGAAAGTTGTTGACGTGTTGACCAAGCCTCTGTCTCAAGTAAAGTTTGAATACTTCCGTGACAAGATTGGTGTGGTTCAAAAATACCTTCCTCGTAAGGAGTAACAGTGATGATGATTGTGTAGACCTTCTTCATAAGTAGGAACATTGATGATGATGTTATAGACCTTTCTCGTAAGGAGGAATAGTGACGATGATGTTGTAGACCTTCCTCGTAAGGAGGAAAAATGATGATTATGTTGTAGACCCTCCTCAAAAGAGGGAGTAGGTTGATGATGTTGTAGACCCTCCTTGAAAGGGGAGCATGTTAATGATGTTGTAGACCCTCCTCAAAAGGGGGAGCAGATTGATGATGTTGCAGTGGGATTGTATCATCCCTGGACATTAGTATTTATGAGCTAGTAGGATTTTATCATCCTTGGACTTATGTCCTAAAGTGATAGGGATTTATCATCACATAATTGGATCTGCAGAGTTTTGTCTCTATGAGGTAGTAGGATTACATCATCCTTGGACTCATGTCCTAAAGTGACAGGGATTGATCATCCCATAAATGGATCCGCAAACTTTTGTCTCTGTGAGGTATTAGGATTGCATCATCCTTGGAATTATGTCCTAAAGTTATAGGGATTTATCATCCCATAATTGGATCTACAGACTTTTGTCTCTATGAGGTAGTAGGATTGCATCATCCTTGGAATTATGTCCTAAAGTGATAGGGATTCATCATCCTGTAATTGGATCCACAAACGTTTGTCTCCGTGATGTGGTAGGATTGCATCATCCTCGGACTTATGTCCTAAAGTGAAATGGATTGATCATGTCATAATTGGATCATGTGTGTTATAGTTTATGTTGTTGTTGATGATGATGGTGTTGATCAAAAGATCAAGTGTTGCTGCAGATGATCGAGAGATTGAGTGTTGCAGAAGATGAAGATCAAAGATGAACACTCGGTGTTGTAGAAGATGTTTCTCCAGTAATAAATATGTTGGAGATGTTACAGTAATTGTTCCAGTTGTTGATGATTGTTGAAAACTTCCAATGACGTATATATGTATCACCCTGATTTTATTGTAGATGATCTCTCTCCTTTCTCCTACAGTTGATTTTTTTGTTGTCATTAGAATACCCTTCTCGTTAAGGGGGAGTGTTGAAATATTGTAACTTCGAAGGATATTCTAAATGTATTTTATTGTCGTAATATATCAGAGATGTTTTATTCCTCCGTCAAGATGCTACTATTGTATTTGTTCATCATATAGTCATGAGATAAGACCTCTGTTGTAATAACATGCATAGGGGACAAGAGTAGCACAGAAAAAACATGGTGGACAGCTCCCAATTTTGCTTGGAATGTTGTTGCTTGAGGACAAGCAAAATTGGGATGGGAATACTATCATATCCCCATTTTGAAAACACCATGGAGAAACCCCTAACCCATCCAACTCCATG
Organism: Pseudotsuga menziesii; assembly: GCA_001517045.1. Classification (NCBI taxonomy): domain Eukaryota; kingdom Viridiplantae; phylum Streptophyta; class Pinopsida; order Pinales; family Pinaceae; genus Pseudotsuga; species Pseudotsuga menziesii. The sequence goes on from LPNX010774438.1 coordinate 98,214, forward strand.
GGTGTTAGTGAAAGAATTAAATGGAGAAAAAAATCAATAATTGTTGGGATTAATTTTGGACAACAAATTATTTAGGAAATTAATACTTCTTAATGTTTGAGATATTTGAAGTTGTTATTATTCTATTAAATAAATTAATCTTTGGATAAGTGTTGATGAATATCTAGTTAGGAGGGCACATAAGAGATAAGATGTTGACCATTTGGAATCTTTATAAAAAGATAGAAACTAGAAGAAAACATCCAAATCTAGAAAGCATTATGTTAGCACTCATATTTTACCTCGGTTCTGAAAGGGAGACCCCAAGGTAACCACAGAACAAGTATTTAGGAAATAAATTTGGCTTCTTTCTCTACAGAGAGGGATCTCTCAGTATTTATCTCAAAATCCAGATATATTTAACAAGAAATAAAATTTAAAATTGATTATGGTTGAAACAAGTGCACATTGGGCATGGAGTCATGTGGGATAATAAACATTTACAGGTCTATTGCAACGGAATTTTAACAAAGGAAAGGTATCTATCTCTTCACAGTCAAAAATATTAATGTATGGTGATATAGAAGAAATTATATACAATCCATCAATGTGGACATCTATCAAGGTTGAATCCACCATTAACTTTAGAAGAAAGGTTTTGTGAATGCTTAAAATCAATGAAACAGAGCATATGGATATGAATTCTGAATCATTATAAACTCATTCAAATAATAAAGGAAAAAAAATGGAAGTTTAAACATGAAACACATACACATATAAGGAAAGAAAAGTATAGATTGAAAATATGATAACACAGGAATATCTGTCAAAAGGAATGCTTCGGCTCTGCAATTTTATTAATCTTTGGATCTATGTTACAATGAAAAATATCTCATGGGTTCCAACCCTTGTTACATTACAAAAACTTGCTTAAATACAAAATTATGCTCCATGAGATGATAAATAACTATATGCTAAAAATAGGAAAATAACTGCTTTTTTACATCTTTCATTTTGGTTCCCTAACTAATAACTGCTCAGAAAATAAACTATCAATTGTTAACTAGTTATTATTCAAATGGTATTCAAAAATATTCAATGTGTATTCATCCATGCATCCTATATTTGGTTTTTCCATATTTTTCAATTGTCTTCCATTGGTTGACAGTTGGAAGCTCCAAGCTGGCCATTTCCTTTTCCAATACCCTTAGTTACACGTGGTCCACATAAGAAATTTCTGGCAGTTGTGTTCAAGTGGCTATGAAAGTATGCAATATCTCAAAATATTCATAAAGTTTGTCCACTATTGTTTTCCCATACAAATATTGTTGCATATCTTCAAAAATTTTATGGTCCAGTCTGCATCTGACCTATTGTGCATGGTATTCTTCCTGAGAAAATAGTTTACCACTTTCTTCCCAGAAGAAAAGTAAACCCTTTTTAAATGCAGGTGTGAATAATTCAATAAACATCTTAACTTGATGTTGCATGATATCTATCTTATCATGTACATTGTCAAGATGTTGATGCTTGCCAATAACCTTTCTTTCCCAACTCATGATTGAAATCTTGTCATTAATCCCTGTTGCCTTCAGATCATCCTATGTCAAGCCATTCAGAAAACTAACTGTACTATTTGCAGTGTCTATGGTATTTTTGTTCAAAACTTCCTTAACTGTTCTACACTGCTCTGTTTAACAGCCTGCATGACAATTTCCTTATCTAAGATGTAATTGATAAGTGGTCTAAGTTTTGATGTTTTTTCTATAATCATATCCCAGATGATATGATTAGCTCTTTACACAAGGAGTTGTCCAGTCAACTTCTTCATTAATTTATCATTTTTGTCTAGGAGGTCTTTACACTTATTTTCCATAGGATTTATTTCCTCCTCTTTCTTCAGAGCTGCATTTTCCAAATTCTTATTCTTATTCTTCAAACCAACAATCTCTAAATCTCTTAAGCTAACATGAGACATTTCCTGCATAATAGATTCCTCATTAGCTTGTACAGGGGGTGGAATTATTTGTACCTAAGGTTCCTTCCCTTTTTCATTTACTTCCTTTTCTAACTCAATTTTTTTTTTCTTCAGGGCCTTCTCATTCTCAATCAAGAGCACTCTTTCTTTCTCCCATTCTCTTTTTTCTTCAACAAACTTTAGAATTTTTTCTTTGCAGTTGTTTAGCTCATCATTCAATGTTTCTTTCTCTTTCTCCAGCAATGTAAGATCCGAAGCTTATATAAGCTAAGTGGCATGAATCTTCAACTTCTTTTTCAATAATTGAATTGTATTTTCTTTCTCATTAAGCAACTTATGAGTTGCTTCTCCTTTATTTTCCTCACTCCCAGCAGTTAATAGATATCCTTGAAGCTTTTTAATTTGTTGCGGGTGTGCTTTATTTTTTACCCTCTCTTGTCTCAATTGATTCTCAATTTTACTTTTAGTCTATTGTAACCTAGACATATTTAGGGTTTCTTTGAGAAGATCACTGTATATGACTTCTCCAGTCTGCTTATGTAAATGGATCATATCTGACACATGTTTTTTTTTCAGATTCATCCTCATTTATGCTACTTTATTCTTAGTGGTTATTGCTAGGTTTGATTTGTTTTAAGTATGATCCCTAACAGTAACCAAAGAAACATCCTTATTTTATATTTTTCTTACCTCATAATATAATTTCATAGATTCATCCATTGATGTTTCTTTTTCATTTCTATACTTATCAAATAACTCGGCTCTAGTCTTGAAGTTATATGTAGATTCTTTAGGAGTCTCTAAAAAAGCATACTCCTTTATCACAAATGATGGGACTTTCACCTTCATTTCTTTTTTCTTCCCTTCAGTCTTTGTCACCTTTACCATTTCACCTTCCACTTCAACCTTTTGTTACTTTCATGTTTCCAAATTATCTTCATGCTCTGTTTCTATAGCATCAGAAAAGGTTCTTTTATTAGTCATTTTAGAATGACTAGTAATAGGAGTAATTACCTGCGGTGCTGGGAAAATAGCCAATAGATATGGTTGTATGGAATTATTATCATGCACTGGTGATGTAGAATCTTGTTGCATATCATCCTCATTTTGTACTAACAAAGGATAATCTGACCAGTTTGCACTTTCATCCAAGCCTTCAACCTCTTGATGTTCAAATGTCTCGTTCTTATTTACTTGCTTCCTTATAGAAATGATGTGATGGGGGTCATAATTTATTGCAACATCTATCTGAAACCCCATCTCCCTAAGCAATATTTCTACTATAAGCAATGCACCTTTACTTTTAATGATAAATGGCCCAACCACCCAAGGAAATTTAATCTTTGAAGCTTTTTAGAAACTTATAAAATGTTCAACTTCAACAATAAGCTTATGTATGATAAACTCTAGTGAAAACACTCTTGGAGTGAGAAATGCAAGTAATATATATTATTCATGAGTGAATCCATATATCTTTATGACTGTTTGTTCTTCAAATAAAAACCAATCACCAATTCTCTTGTCTGGTGAAAACTGCAAAAATTCCTCCATGGCTGGAAAAAATCTGGGCAACTTGTTATAGAAGAAGACCTTGCAAACTTCATACATTAAAATGTTCATGTATTTGAAGAAACTCCTGTTGATATCATCAGTCAAAACCATCTCTGGTAGTTGAAAATTTTATTCATTGAAAAACAAGAACATCCTTACTAAATGAGATAGGAATCTGAAATACTTTGTACTATGGAAATTCCAATGGAAAGTGAACACTCTCAGCTATGAATTCATCAAACTTAAGAAAAAATGATTGGGATTATTGGGACTCAAACTGACTAGTACTAACTCTGTAAAGAAGACTCATTAACAGCTCAGTGACATACCTATCTGTATCCAAACCTAAAAACTGACTCATTAATGAAATGACCGGTTTAGTTTCTTCATTCAAGAAATTGGTATCTATAGGTAAGGATTTATTTTGTAGGGATACATCTGGTTTAAAAAAAGTAGTGAAAATATATTGTTTATGTTCAATGGTTTCTTCATAGAATGACTTGACCAAGTTTTATTCATTGAAATGTTAATATTTTTGGGTGAATGTGGAGGAAACTGCAAGGGAATCATAGACAACTAACGAGCTGATAGGACACATAATTTTAGTCTTGGTTGCATCCATAATTACTCTATCAGAATAGGAATAATTAGAAGTGCACCATTCAATGAAATCAGGAAAACTTAGGGTTTTATCTGGACATAAAAAATTAAAATGGTACCTGTAAACACCATGTACACCTTTACCCTTATCTTTAAATGTTTTCAAATTATTTTGTATTCAGTTAATGGAGCCAAAAGATAACAGGGTATCTAAAATTTCACTATCCCTATCCTCAAACACCTCTTCAATTTTCTGAAACCCAAGGGCCTATGTTTCTATTTCCCCTCCACTCTCCATTTTTATACTGTTTGGTAGGTGAAAAGTGGCCTACCTGGTTAGCTGATGGGTGGACTTGAATATGTCTAAGTTGGTTTCTTCTACGCACACCGAGGTTTCTTCTTCCAATGCACAAAAATACAAATGGTCCTCCTCCACGTGCTTTCCTTTTATATTATTTTATGTTTTGGAATCCTCTATTATTATCCATATATTTATCCCATGTGAATCTCCCTCTGTCCATAGATCTGATCTCTTTTTATCTCTAGTCATCGATCGTGATAATTTTTTTAACCTTACATTCCCAATTTCGCTGCCTTATCTAACTTTAGCCTCCCTGCAATTCTCGATTGCGGATCCCTTCATTGTCGTAGATCATGGGGGCTTCACTTGTTGACCAATATCCTATCACGTTAGTTCATATTGTGGGTTTTAAAATTATCTAAAATTGGACCAATATATTGCAAGTATTAGGGGGATGAGGGATTTAAGATGGGGGTGGGTAGGGTGGTTTATAAGGATTGAGGTATAAAAATGGGTGGGGAGGAGGTTTTAAGTATTTGGGAGGGGGTTTCAACAAAAAGAGTTTGGTTCAATATCTCTGGAAATTAAGGGTATTATTTAATATCCCATGATCGTACGTGCTATGTGAGAGGTTCTCTAAGTGAAGTCCACGTGTCGTAGATCCATCATCCCTTTATTCACCACCGTAGATATTTTTGTTAATTTCCTGTCACCAATCCTAAAAATAATTGACTTGCACCTTTCATCAATGGATTAGCAAATATCCAGTTATCTCATTCTCCATGAATATCAAACGTTGATTAATCCATACCTTTAAATATTCTGCTCAGAGTATTCCGCTCAGATTCAAATTTACAAACAGTATGCACCTTTCTCCAGAGGACTCAACCTTTGTCGTAAATCTTCATCAGCCCCAATCCTATCCTTCGATTACGTTTTCCCTTTAACTAATTCTGTTGAGGATCATGAAAATTATATCCATGCATCTTATAGTAGCGGAATATCTCTGGATTGTAGACCTTTTCATCACCAAATATCCACCCTCAATCCTACGGACCCTTTAATCCATTTCGCTAATTTCAAAATTTATTCTCTCAGTGCAAATTCAATCGACGGATGATCTACAGTTGTTGATATTAATCAAGCATTGATATAAACCATTGATTTGTTTGGACTATACCACTTTTCGTTGATTTCCAACTTTACTTTTCCCCTGCATGTTCACCCAGCGGAATGTTTATGGACCATCGATCACTTTCTCCTTTTGATCTCTGATGTTGATTTATCTGGCGTGTAAGGTTTTCTACTAATTGGAAAATTTTATTCGTTCGTGCTAGTTCCACCAGTGGAATCAATCTCAACCGCATATCTATTTTACCTTTTTGCATGACCGTTGATCTTTGCTCCCTTTTATCTCATTTCGTTAACTTCCTGAACTTCTTTCCTCGCGCAACTTTAGCTAGTGGATTATTTAACAATTGTAGATCTATCCATCCATATATCTACACCATCCAAAGGTATAACATGATAACATAGGTGTGGATTATGATTTAACTTATTTCTAAATCTTATATCATGATTTATAATTTATAAATAACTCATTTATTATTCTTTAAGCACCTTATGATGTACCTCTAGTCATATTATAAAACATTTCACACCACACCTTATTTTTCTAAGTTCTTCCCCTTTCCAACTGCTAAGCAGAAATGGTCCTAACAGCTAGCTCCAACTTGGGATGTTACCCTCCTTGTGAGGTAGCTAAGAACCCACAGACCAGTGCATGTTTTATCCTTCTGTACAAACTCAAAATCCATTTTTTCTTTTTCTAAATGTAAAATAAAATAAAATGGAAACCCCTCCAAATATTAGGGCCTTCTCTCCGAACTTCAGAGCCTTCTACTTTTGAGGAGGCCTCCCAGCATCATGTTTAGAGAGATGCCATTATGGAAGAGTACCATTCCATCATGAAGAACAATTTTTGGGAGATAGCTCCGAGACTTGAGGGGAAGTCAGTTGTGACTTCTCATTGGCTTTACAAGCTAAAACATGCCATAGATGGTAGTGTGGAGAAGTACAAGGCTCGGTTTGGGGCTTAAGGGTTCTAACAGGTTGAGGGAGTTGACTATGATGATACCTTTGCTATTGTTTCTTGTTATACTTTGATCAGGGCATTGAATTCCGTTCATGCGGAAATGGATTGGAAGATCCATCAGATGGATGTGAAGACCACATTTCGCAATGGAATCATACATGAGGAGGTTTATGTTGAGTATCCTCAGGGATTTGAGATCCATAGGAGAGAGTCTCATGTGTGTAATATGAAGAAATCCTTGTATGGGTTGAAGAAAGATCCTAGAGCTTGGTACTCCAGGATTGAATCTTACTTGCAGTGGATGGCTTTTCAGAAGAGTGAGGTAGATTCGAATGTCTATTTCATCATGGTTGGAGATGACTCACTCATTCTTTTGTTGTATGTCGATGACTTATTTATCACAAGAGGAGAGAGACCTATTGCATCTTGCAAGAAAGTTCTTGCTTTAGAGTACGAGATGATGGACATTGGGTTGATGCACTATTTTTTGGGATTGGAGGTTTGGCAGGAGCCTGGACATATTTTCCTGGGACAGGGAAAGTATGCACTTGATACTTTGAGGAGATTTCAAATGGAGGATTGCAGGCCAATGTCTACATCGATGGTCACCAATTGGAAGAACATTCATGCTTCTGAGGGAGATTTGGTGGATCCTACACTATATCATCAGCTCATTGGTTCTTTGATGTATCTGGTCAACTATCGGCCATATTTGTGTTTTGCAGTGAACACTCTCAGTTAGTTCATGGTTGATCCTAGGAGGGTTCACTGGGTAGCTGCAAAACATGTGTTGAGATACCTTGCAGGTGCATTGGATTATGGTATGGACTACAGGAGATCAGATGGGATCATATTGATTGAGAGTCACAGATTCAGATTGGGTAGGCAGTGTGGCAGACCGGAAGAGCATGTCCCAATGTTGTTTCATTTTGGGCTCAGCAGCAGTGTCGTGGTTTAGTTAGAAGAAAAAGTATGTTGCTTTGAGTTCCACAGAGGTTGAGTATATGGCAGCCAGTCAGGCCAGTTGCGAGGCGCTGTGGATTTGTAAGTTATTGGTGGATTTATTTGATTAGGAAATGAGGCCTACATTGATTTACTATGACAATCAGAGTTGCATCCAACTCTATGAGAATCCAATTTTTCATGTCTGGTCAAAGCATATTGAGATTAGGTATGATTTCATTCGATACTATGTTCAGAGAGGAGCAGTGACATTGCAATACATTTCCATTGATGAGTAGGTTGCATATATCCTGACGAAGTCTCTTGGAAGAGGCAAGTTTATTCACTTCAGAGACAAGTTGGGTGTGGTGAAGAAGAACTTCCTCGGTAAGAGGGAGTGTTAAATTTTACCTAGGAAGTGTTCCCCTAAGTGACATTTTCCTAAGTCACTGGGAAAAGGGGAAAATTCACTTGGACTTTATACTAATTACTTGAGATGAGAATTAATCGCACTTTAGGGAAAAAGTGCACTTTAAGTGAAATATTTAAAAAGTGAGTGAAATTATTTTGTGGATAAAAGTGATTTTAATCACAACTACTCATCTAGACTAATATGAGCCCTAGTATTAGATGGCTTTTCACTTACCCTAAGTTTTTCACCAAAAGGGAAAGTTTCCAAGTGAAGAGGCACTTTTGCATTTGAGAGAGAAGGAGAGCTATTTTCTGAGAAAGAGGAGAAAATACTAGCAGCACCATTTTTTTCTCTTGGCACACATTTTGAGGAAAGGACAACATCAAGAGAGGGCACAAAAATTAAGGGAAGGATATCAACATTTATTGCTGGTCTGTACGATACGTTTTTTATATAGCAGGCATGATTTTCGAGGTAGTCTTCAACACATTTTTTGAGGCAGGTTGTGTGAACGATTTTGAAAGCAAAAGATATGGGCACAAATCTTGAGGCATTAATTGTAGGCAAAAATGCCAAGGCTGTTTCATACAAAAAAATATGTATAGATAGGTCGTACGGCTGCCGTACAGTCTGTACAACAACATGATTTTCGAGGCAACTACAACAGAAAATCTAGGTTGTATTTTTTTTCTGTTGGGCACGGAAAATGAGACAGAAAATTTTCTTTCAGTTGAGATAAGTTGGTTTGAAAATTTTTCTGAGTATTGCTGTAATTTTTCCCGAAAATAAAATTTCTCTTTCACAGGTTTTCCTCGGAGGTTGGGGTTTTTCCTGGGTCATTTGACCAAAAATATTGTGTCTGAAATTTTGTGGTTAAATGTGTTTATTTGCTATTAGTGAAATTGTTTTAGAATATTTTATTGTGTTTTAGTCCTATGTTGTTTATGAGAAAAGTCTAATTTGCAGAAGTAAAACAAATTGGGTTGGGAATTAAACAATGTTTTAAATGGAGTTGGAAACCGGGTTGGGAAAGTGCTGAAAAATCTACAAAGGGATCATTAAAGACATATTAGTAATGATTGTTGTGGGTGGGCTTCATGTGAGGTGTAAGATCTATTCTGTCCAGAGTTCATGAGATTAGAAATGGTTGAAGTTGGCAGAAGAATCTAAGGAGTGTCATGGGATATTTGAGGTGACAGTTAGCAATGAAATTTTTCGATCATCTTAACACCATATAAGTTCCGCTCAATACCTTGAGTAATAATAAACCTTATAGGAAACAAATTTATTAAAAACAAGTATAATTGTTTTTATAGCAAATACAAGCATAGGTTGTAGAGGATTTGTGCAAGGTAGAGAATACAATCTCCAAGAATGTGGAAACTTAACTATATCACACTAAAGAGTGTTAAAATCCATTAACAAAAAATAAAACTTGTTATGAAAACATTCCTCACACATGTGCCAAGCACTAGGTCAATCTAGGCAAGTGTAGAAATTATCACTTGTTAGTGGGCTATGCATGTATGGGAGGTTTAGTAGAATTGGAAATTTATTGGGGTGACACCAATTCTCCTAGAGTTTTGGGTATAAGACTTACACCCTGAGTTACCCACCCATACACATACACCTAACCTATGACTATTCCCCTTGACTGTTGATTTGAGAAGTGGTAACATTATTGGATTTTCCTAGGTTTCACATATGTGATTGCAAGATGGAAGTGATTGAAATACCTAATGCAGATGTATAACACCCATTTCACTTTCCCTTGGAGGGTACTCATCTTCATGATATTACTTCACATTGGGTGATTGTTGTGTGAGAGCTAACACAACTATCCCATTCTCACCTTCACCTATTTGACCCAGGACTTCATACTCCCTGGCTAATTGTTGGAAGCTTCCCTAACATGGTTTGCTTGTTGTTGCTTGAAGATTCATTGAATAGGTGATTAATTATTGGTGATTTGTGTTTGAAGTGACCTTAGGTTTGTTTGTTATTATTTAAAGTTTTTTTTTGAACTTAAAATAAGTAAAAGTGCTTGAACTTTTGGTTAAGAGGGTCTCTTCCCAAATGTGTTGAACCACCTTTGACTTGTAGATATTTGAATAACCATAACATAAACCAAGTTGGGACACATTCAAACATATATGGGATATCCTTGAAAGAAAAGTATCTATATAAAAAACACTGAACATAATTAGTCAAAATATTAGGCCCACTGAAATTGAAACTATTGACAATAAAATACTAGCCCATTATAATCCTTTCCTTACACAACTTGACAGACCTATCTTGATATAGTTGGGTGTATCGTTTTCCATAGATCCATTTGAATTTCTTCACAACTTACAACACAATATTATTGGACAAGTGGTTCATCACATCAGGCGGTCCCTACTCGTAATATTCTCGACTGAATATTTGTGTTCTTGTACTGATGTGGTTTCGGTTTTTGTTTGATTATTTTAGATTTATATGATGTTTATCTTTTAAGGATGAAATTGCATGAAAAACTAAATGGTGTGATAATCCCATATATGACAAAAACTTGATATTATAATGAAATATGCTTAAAATAAACTGAGAGGACATACCAACATCGATAGCTTGGTTACTTGATCAATATGAGGAAGACACAAATGCCATGCATCCACTTTAACTCCAAAACATGTTTCCTTCTTAGTTGAGATGCCCATGCAAAGAAAACCATCTTGATGTTGATCTTCTGTAGCTGCTTTAGGACTTCATTTGGTGTGCCGAAACTTGCTAGGAAATATTATAAGGGTTCTATGAAGATAATGGCAGACACATGTACAACGTTTGGCTCCTCCAAGGATGTTATCAAATTGTTTTCCTCAGAAGGGATGCCACCCTCACCCCCAGGTGGTTTCTTGTATCTTCTTCGGATGTGCCATAGATGATCACCCAGTATATAAATAGGCTCCTTCCAATGAGAATGGAAGTGACATGCAGAATAAATGGATTCTCTCTAGGTCAACACGAATTGCTCTCATTGTCTCCAATGCGTGCCCTGACAGTAAACACATGACTCCTTTAACCTTTTCTCCTCTGTGTGCTAGATCTATGAGGAATGATGAATACCATGAAGTGTTGATGATAGACATCAGTGACCTATCCAAAAAGTTATTAGGGAAGGCATATTTCACTATCGAAAACACTTGCTAGTTGAAGACTCATGTCCCCAACCCCAACTTGTTGCTGCTGCTTTCGAAACTAATCTCAAAAGTGAATAATAATAATGGATACCTTTTTTATTTGACTTGTATTCTTTTATAGATTTTAGGGTTTGCATGACTTAACTTTTGCATGCATGCAATCTAATCACTGATTGTTGCATGCAAGGTGAAATAAGGCCTGCATGCCTCACATGCCTTTTGATATCCACTCTAATGGCCTTCTTTAATATACCGATGACATAATAACACTGCAAATATGTTCTTTTTTTCGCCCGATATTAATAGTCGAGTCAGTCAATTTCCTTTTTCATTAGCACCCGCTCGAACCTATGGGAATTAAATAGGTTAACATGTGTCTTAGGTGCTTAATTATAAGAGGACATTACATTCCTCCCCACTTGAAATTGCTTGTCCTCAGGCAATTGTAAACCAGGATGATGCAAGACATGTTCTCCTTCCCATGTGGAATCTTCAATAGGTAACTCTTTCCATTGTACAAAATATTCATAGATTATCCTGTTTCTGAGCTTCCTTTCTCAAACCTATAGAATATTTTCTAGAATCAATACTAGGAGTCCCTCATCATCTAATGGAGGTAACTTGGTGGAAGAAATGATGTGTTTCCCCACTGTTTTCTTGAGAATTGATACATGGAATACATTGATCTAAGGAATCATTGGATTCAAAAAGTGTTGGAAGAAGGGCATTTAAACTTGGAAAAGATTAATACAGCTGAGAATCCTGTAGATATGCTCATGAAAATTCTACCAAGAGATAAGCAAGAACTTTGTAGAAGACTAGCAGGATTGGGGGTGACTTGATGCAAGATGTTGACGGAATGGATCAGTAGCTCATATTTGGTATCAAGTGGGATATTGTTATGTATGAGACCAAATATTATTAAAATAAAATAAATAGTTGTCACTTTTTATTTGTATTATTGGAATTAGCTAAAATTAGCTGTATAAGTTTTTCGGCCATAGTTTTGGGAAAGTGGTTTTTTCCCCATGGTTTGTGGCCATGACATTTGTTTATTGGAACAATATAAATATGTATTGTCAGTGTAAAATTTGTGTGTTCTAAAGATACATGTTTGAAGAATTTGGGCCGAAGTATTAAGATGTATATGGTTTGTATATGGGTTGTTAAGTAGGGGGGAGGTTTGGCCTAGTTACCTGACCTACCACTCAATATTGAAGGAGAGATTGAATTGACATATGTGAAGAGATATGTCAGTTTGAACATTCTTCATGCCATAGAGTTCTAGGTTGACAGTGGCTAGTTGTGGATATATGCATTTGGTGTAGAGGAGGTTAGGTTCTTGTCCCTTATTGCATCATCACTTAAACACTATACCTTTTATGGGAAATCCATTAGTTTCCATTTGATGTATTATGTAGATAGTTTAATTCATAATACCCAATTGATTAGGTGGTTAGAGATATTTTTGTGAAAAATTTATTTTTCTTTGGATCATTGTTTTGTTATTTTTAATGGATGACTATTTTTTGTTTGTATCAGAGCTACTTACATTATTTTTTGAGAGGTTTCATGCCACTCAACTGAAATTACCTTGCATAAATCCTAGGGAAATTATTGATGAACATATGCAAATGTGGGGGTATTTATCTCCCAACAGGGACTACTTAGAGTGGCCATGTACTCTAGTCGGTAGAGAGATATGTGATTTCTTGGCTAGAGATGATAATCATATCCTCAATATTGTAGAGTACTTGTATGCGGGGATGGAGTGGAGAAGATGTTCAAACACCCTATTTAATTTAGATGAGTCACCAAATGATAGATATAATATTATTGTTATGTTATGATTGATCTAAATACATATTTTTTTGTTTTATTATCTACACATGCAATTTATTGTATCTTTTTATTTCAATTTTTTTATTATCATTACCAATTGTTTTGCAGATATAGAGACATATGTTGGGGACAATCCTCCCCAACAAGATGAGGTGATGGATGATGCACTACAACATGCACATATAAAGAGATAATATGTTCCCCATAAATCAAACTGTAGGGTCCAAATTGAGGTGGAAAATAACATTTGTTCCTTGATTGTTCCACACAGAGTGGAACCCGTACATGTTAGTTATATATTATGGGTTCCAAAGCTATAAAATATATGGGAGAACCTTCCTCATTACTTTACATAAATTATGCATCATATTATCAACGTCCTCAACCACATATAGAGGTTGAGGGATAGTGCTCATTCCTCCTCATCTAGCTCATCTATTGATGATGTTGATCTTGATCCTCTGCCTCCTCCACGACTTGGTTATCCAACACTTAGACCCAAAACTCCACTATTTGGGTCTGTTTATCCACCATTTGGACCTGGTTCTCCACCACCTAGTCCTCTATCACCTATTCCTACACCACCTATTACTCAACCACATGTTCCACCACTTGTTCCTCCACAATCCATCGATTCAATTCCTTATATTATTTTTCCTCCTTCTCCACATGTGTTAGAAAATTCACTATCACTTTATCCACCTGATCCATAGGAATAATAAAGTACACCATCCACCAATCATCCTCCTCTTATTCCATATGTGTCAGCAATTGCTGATCCACTTGTGCCACTAGTTGTGGAGACACCATTTGCTACACCTACTACAATAACATTTGGTGTTGTACATGACATGACAGTCACATCAGGTGATATGGATCCTAGTGGAGAGGTCTGTCATACTCTACTTTCTTCATTGTTATTTTACATGGGTACTAATAGATCCTCTACCTCTAGTAGTGGACCCACTTATGCCTATGGCTCTAGTGGCAAACCTAGATAACGGTGGTACTCAACATGTATATCGATTGTTGTATATTTGAATTAATATTTATATATGGCATGCTTATTTATTTTAATGAGAAGTATATTTGACATATATGAATGTCCCCATCCATCATATCGACAAAATAGAGGGGGAAAAGACAATTTGTGGGTTCTTAATTAAGCCCAAAGGCCATACACAAATTTATATTGAGAATAATGGTGTGTAGATGCATAATGAAAAACACTATGGAACTTAACTCAATACACACACATATCATGTGCATATACCAACATAATATAAAAACATGTATAATCATAACTCATTGCTCATTAAATAGCAACATTTTAGATTCAAACACAAGTAAACACTTATTTTGAACAAGGATCCAAGCAATTGGTTCCACCTGTTTGTGCCAGAAATTGTTTCTAAGGCCAGAGAAACAAGCCAACACACACTCAAATATAAAACTCAATAAAATTAAGGTTTAGGGTTTCTACAATGTGTTTTTGGTTGTGAACTTTGAGAACAGTCAGGGAATACATTCATAAGTAAAGCAACTACTGAATCATAAGCAATAGAAGATGAAGATGCATGATATATCTAAATAAAAATCCAACAGAAACAGTATTGAGGTTCAAACAAAAATGACAGGCATTACCAGAATATAAACATAAACCAGTCAATGAATCTATCAATTTAAGCAACTAGAAAAGATGAAAATGAAGCCAATACATAAATCTAAAGGGTAAAAGTCATATATATCTCATAGTTTCATCAACCACTGCATACAAGAGCTTTGTACCTTACTCATAAACAAGTCTGAAAACCAAATGGGCTTGAAGACCTCCTGATAGCTTCCCAAAAAATCGAACCCTATAAATGACTTTCCTATCTCTCTAAATAGAGTTTCTTTACAAAATCAGTTGGGTCTAAAACCCTAACTGCCTTCATCAATTCTCTGGGGTAAGGTAAAAAGTAAAAACTTACAAAATTACAAAATATGCTAAAAATAGTAAATCATTAACATATGTGTTTATCAAAAGATAGCAACTAACTAAATGAACAATTGTTTCATAGCCTTTTCACTGCCTTTGAAAAGAGGGAAATGCCATCTAGTGCTTGCTCCTTCCTTTTCACTTTCTTCTGTTCCTGCTCCATGTCATTAATCTTCTTGATGAGCTCCTTGTTTCTCTGTTGTAGGTCCTGGACTGTTTCCTCCAACTTTGTGGAATGCCTGTCAGTAGCTCTTTTCCTTTTTAGCACCTCTTTGGATACTTCTGATAGCTCCAGGAAATGATTATGGACATCCTGCAGTTCTTCTATAAGCCCTCTGTTGAATTTCAATAACCCATCATTAACCTCTTGTAAGTGTTTCATCTGTTGCTTGTACTTCTGAATACTTTCCTGTAAGTTTTCTTCATCAAAACTAGGGATTTCAAGTATATTTGCATCCTTCATTAAAAATTCTGAGAAATCAGTAGGAATACTAGGCTCTTTTATAATTCCTGCTTCCCTGAGTATAGCTTCATCTTCTTCCTCCCACTCTTGATTTTCAACAGGACATGCTTTTGCCTTTTCTTCTTGCTGCTGTTTTAAGAGTTTATCTTTTATCTCAAGTATTATTGAAGATAATTTAGATGCAGGCTTGCTTGAATCTTCTAATGATTTTGATGAACTCTTGACTTCTGTAGGATGTACATAAGGATCTTTTACAACTGCTGGCTTCTTCCCTTTTCTGCTAGCTTTCTTAATTTCTGGATTTTTATCAGGAGATACATCATCCAACACAGTAACTTCATTTGTGTTTAACCTGGGATTGAGCAATTTTTTCATGTTCAGTCTTAGCTTGTTTGTTGACCTAGTTTTATGTCTCCAATATGATGCTTTCTCTTCTGGCATTTTCAACTCCTTTCCTTGATGCTGGATAGCAGCCAACTCTACTATTTCAAGTTTACCCCTCTTTCTATTAGGTTTTGTTGCTTTGCTGCCTGAAGAAGGAATCTCTCTATAGGTTTCAGCTTCAACTATAGTTTTTTCTACCTGCTCCTCTTCTAAAAGGTAACCTTCATCATCAGACAATACAGTAATGGGGCTTCTCTGTTTGACTTGCAATTCTTCTTCATGCACAGTCACCTTTTTTGTATCAGCAGTTTTCATTTCATGAGGGACCTCTGTTGGTACCATGGGCTGTAGCAGCTGCTTTTGGTCTTCAAATAGTGAGTACTTGCCTTTGCTACTAGCTGAAAATACTTTGGGTCTATTATCCTTTTCCACCTGCTCTGATGCTTCCTCAACTTTGACCTCTGGCTTATCTTCAGGCTTAGACTTTTTACCTAATTTCCTCATCAAAACCTTACCTTTATCAGCTTTCCTTTTAGGTTTCTGATCTTTCTCTTTGGTTTGAAAACCAGACCAAAAGATAAAAAATTCCCAGGTCTTCCCTTCATGTTGCAAAACAGTGTTAATGATTAACTTGATTAGTCCATGATGAAAAATTGACTGAGATGTATGGTATTCATGTTGCTTAACCCTACTGGACATTTTCTGCAAGATTTTCAGAAAAAAGAACGGCAAGTTCATCTTTGACACTCCCACCATGTGTTGCAAAAAACTGAAGTGGTACTTGTATACATAAGCGTACCCTCCTTCACAAGTAACATAGCTCTGCAATATCCTGATTGGCTCAACCCATTCTTTTCTGAAATTCTGAATAGGGATTCCTTTATTCCAATCAGGAGTGATATTAGGTAATAGGTATCTCTGTGGTTCAAAATCAAAAGGCAGCTTCTTAAACCATGGTTCACCCTCGTTCTTAATTCCTGTGGCTTCTAAGATCAGCTCTACTGTCAGCTTGAATTTGAGAGTACCACAGGTTACCATGTCATTTTTTAAACCTTGAGCAAAATTATAGGACACCTCTGCATCATACCCATCTAACCTCCTGAAGAAATCTATCCAACCTGCTTGTTGAAACAATTCAACACATCCAAGGAGCTTCTCAACCCAAGTTATATCAGAGGGTTCAGCCCTGTTCACTTTAGCACTTTTACCACTCTTGCCACTTTTGCCCATCTTTTTTCCTTCAGAAACTAGAAGCTGTCTGGCCTTAGGGTTCAGAAGATGCTCTATGAACTGATTTTCTGCTTATTTCTTGATAGACCTGTTTATTTTTTTTAAAAGGTAAAATAAATCTTCCCAAAAGTGGAAAAATTCAAATCACCGAGGGCTTCAAATGCTCCTTCATCAAACTTGAGAGTAAGATTCAATCATGAATGAGACTGTCACAACAACAAAATAACACTGCCCATCTTTAAGATGCACAATAAACCATAATGTCGAAATGTTTTAGGCTACAAGATACTCAAAATCCTCATTTTAGGGTTAAGGAAACTAGATATCATGTATAATATACATTCAGATATGACATTCTCCTTCAATACAAACTGAGTTAAGTCATAGAAAACAACACTTAGATCAATTTAAGTATCCAGGCTTTTCAATGCAACTGAGGACTGTCACTGAATGTAGCTCTTCTAATTCCAGTATTATATTTTAATCCCTGTGTATCAATACCAGTATCAATTTTCAAACCCCAACTTCCTCACAGTTTCAGACTTTGCAAATGTAATATCAACCATAGGTTTCTCAACTGGAGACTACTTGTAAGGTAGATGAGCAAACAAAATCTTCTGCAATATATTCACATTAGCTTCCTGTAGCCTTAGTACTGAAAATGACATTAGGTCTGCCAACAATCTTAGTCATTCAACTCGTTAAACTCAATGTGCATAATTATCAGAGCTTTTGGTGTAATTTGAGTGCTAAAACATAAACAGCTTTCACCTTAGACCGTTTCGAACTTCAATAACTGGATAGTTCAAACCTAGGGCTATTTTTCAGTGCTCTGTTCAACAAAACTTCTCAAACTAACTCAAACAGCTATTTTTTTGGTTAAAATCTCATTTAAAAGCATAATTCATCCTCTCCATCAATCAATTTTATAGAACGATCTCACCGGAAGAAACCCTAAATTGATGGACATTTCTTGGTGACTGCGGAATACCTGCTAATGCTCCGCTATAGTTGCTTTAAATCTGACTCTGAGCTGTTTAATGGCTGAACAGGTGTCTTGATATGTTTAATTTGATTACAGATATGAAAATAGAGAAGCCCTAAACTCCAGGTAACCTTCATAAACCTCGTCTCTGTTCTCCAGCGACATAATCCATCCTTTTCACGGTTATGGTTACCCCATGAACCCTTTTTCCTTTGATAGTGCAGGTAAAAGGAAAATCATGCCACATTAGACCGATATTTGCTCCTAACTGTCAAACCAAACCGCATTAAGAGTAATGATGGTCATGATTTGCTTCACGACTTAAAACCACCTGGAATCATATTAAATCTGAAGCATACACATATCAAACAACTCATAATATGGGATTATTCATTCATCGATTGAAATCATGAAAAAAATTTTGCTTAAAAATCGGGAAAAAGAAGGCCGCGATATTCTTGTAGCGCGCCTTTGGTGATTTTTCGCTCCAGCGCTACAAGAATATCTTTAGTGCTATTTTTTCGCTCTTTTTCAGCTTTTGGACACTTTGTATGAAGTTTATAAAACTGCTTGAGTGGTGATCATGCCTTATTGTGCTCAGAATAATCATTTGTGAATCCATTTTTTGATATAGTGACTTTTAAAATCCTTCAACAAAAAACAAACCTATGGCTTAAAACTAAAATTTTCAAAAACAAGATCAAAATTTCATGTAAACACTAAACAAAATTTCCTAAAGGAGGAGAAATCAAAACAAAGTAAATGACTAACTTGAAAGACAAAGCAAATCAAACCAAAATTAAAGAAACAAAACCAAAATTTGAAGAAACCAATTACTGACTAAACATCTGGCTCCAGCTGCGGGATGAAGTCCTCCCCGCGAGGCTTCAAGAACCTGTATACCAATGCCTTTTATCTTTTATCTACCTGTCTGCAAACTTCCATTGGGATATGGAGTCTTTATTCTATCTCAATCACACCTGTATGTACAATGATCAGTGAAAAATGCCCTTATAAACTGTAAAAATGTTTGAGGAATCGTCCATTAATAGGGCTAGACAACTCCTCACCTTCCAAGGACTGCAAGATAAAAGTATTGTTTTCTAAAACCTTTGATACCAAAAAAGGGCCAAACCAAATATTGTCAAACTTACCATGTTTTCCTTTCTGCTCCTTTCTTGCATCCCATCTTAGAACCATCTCACCTTCTGTGAAAGTATTTTCTTTAATGTTTCTGTCAAACCTGTTTTTAACCTTTGGTTCTATACAGCTGTGCTTTTTCATCCACCTTCTCTCTATTTTGCTGTAACTCTATCATTTCAAATATTCTCCTTTGCATATCATCTGGTTCCTCTTGAGAGTTTTGGAGGAATTTCATCACTAGAATCCCCAACTGAACAGGAAAAACTGCTTCTGTACCATAAACCAGCTGATATGGATAAGTACCAATTGCCTGTTTCACTGTAATCCTATCTTCCCACAATGCATACTTCAGCATTGAATCCCAAGACCTTTTGTTATGCTTCAGCAGTTTCTTGATGCTTTGAATGATGTTCTTGTTAGATGGTTCAGCCTGACCATTGCCCTGAGGATAATAGGGAGTTGAGTGCTTCAAAATGATGCCATTTTTTTCACAAAAGGCCACCATTTCCTTGGACTTGAATGCCTTGGCATTGTCTGTTACTAATCTCTATGGACAACAAAACTGACTTAGGATGTTTTCTTCAATAAAGTCCATGATTACTTTGTCTGTAGCATTCCTTATGGGAATAGCTTCCACCCATTTCGTGAAAAAATCTGTTGCAGTCAATATCCAATGATGCTGTCCTGAAGATGCTAGATTGATTTATCCAATAAAGTCCAGATCCCATTGCTGAAAAGGGGCATTGACTGCAATAGGTTTCAAAGGCAAAGACAATAATTTCTGCTTACCAGTAAATTTCTGACAGGGAATGCAAGCTCTTACCTGCTGGTAAACATCTGTGAATAAGGATGGCCAATAATATCCAGCTCGTAAAATTTTGTAAGCTATTGCTTTCCAATATTTATGCCCTCCACAGGCACCTTCATGGGATTCTGAGATAACTTCTCCTATTTCAGATTGATCTAGACATCTGAGCAAGATACCCCCTGGATTTTTCCAGAACAATTGATCCTCTACCAAACAATACTTAGTAGCTTTGAGTTTCAAAGATCAAGCGGCCTTCTTGTCTAAATGCTCAGGACATTGCAGAAATTACAGAAAATAGACTATGTCTGCATACCAGGTAGATGCTGAATAGAAATCCATGATCTTCTCTTTCTTCAGTGCTGCTTTCTCTTCCTCTTGAGCTATTTCTTCAGCCATAACATGCAGTCCCAGAGCTTGACAATTTGAATCAACCAACAGCTTGGCTAAACCTTGTCATTTAACAAGCTTGGTGGGTCTAATTTCCACATCGTACTCCATAATATTTGCAATCCATTTCCCTCTCTTTCCTTCACTATCGGGCTGTGTCAAGACATCCTTCACTGCAGCATTTGGAACAAATGAAACAACCTTTGAATGTAGGACATAAATTCTGAAAAATTTCAGAGCTTTTACCAGAGCATAAGCTTGCTTCTCCAATATACTGTATTTCAGCTCAGAATCTCTGAGGGTTTTGCTGAAAAAGGCAATAGGCTGTTCCAATCCTTCTTTATCCTTTTGAAGTAAAACAACTGCAATAGTATCTTCTGATGCAAAAGAAAAAGTAAGGAATTCTTTGGTAAAATTAGGACTTACCAACACAGGTGCTTCAGTCAGAGCTACCTTGATTTTCTCAAATGCTTCCTTTGCTTTAGAGGTCCATCTCACTTCCTGATCTTTCTTCAACATAGCTGTGGTTTGTTTAATAGTTTCAGCAAAATTAGGGATAAACCACTGCAGAAAATTGATCTTGCCAATGAATGATTGAACATCTTTTTTGCTCCTTGGTAAACTAATCTTCATTATTGCTTTCACTCTTTCAGGATCTATTTTGATGCCATCAGCAGACACCAAGTGACCAAGTAGCTTACCTTCTTGGACAACAAAATGTGACTTTTTGGGGTTCAGGGATAGGCCAAATTTTCTGCATTTTAGGAAGGTTTGCCTCAAGTGCTTCAAGTGTTCATCATCATATTTTGAGAATACAGTAATATCATCCAGATAGATGACCACAAACTTATCCTTTTCCCCAACAAAGGCAATGTCCATTGCTCTCTGAAAAGTTGCTCCAGCATTCATCAGGCCAAAGGGAATCTTGTCATACATGAATGTCCCCCAGGGGGTTGTAAAGGCTGTCTTTTCCTTGTCATCAGGGTCCATGGCAATCTGATTGTAGCCTGAGAAACCATCCACTATAGATATCCTCTGAGCTCCAACCACTTGCTGCAAAACTTGTTCAATCTTGGGGAGAGGATAGTTGTCTTTTAATGATGACCTATTTAAATTTCTGAAATCAACACATAATCTTATTTCCCCATTCTTTTTTTGGACAGGAACCAGATTTGCAACCCAGGAAGAATACCTGAGAGGAACTATTATCTTTTCATCCAGCAGCTTCTTTACTTCCTTTTCAATCACAGGAAATAAAGCTGGATTGATCCTTTTCAGTTTCTGTCGGAAAGGCTTGACATTGGGCTTCAAAGGGACCTTGTGCTAAATGATTGTTGTATCATAGGTTCTTAGCTCTTCATAAGACCAGGAAAACACATCTACATGTTCCTTCAGGAGCTTGATATATCTATTTCTTTGTTTAGCTGACAGAGACTTGGAAATTTTTACCATTTTTGGATGTTCAGTAGAACCAATATTGCAGTCCACTACATTGTCTTCTGAAGATTGAACCACTGGCTTTGAAGGGGTATCATCTTTGGTAAATATTATTTCTAAAGGTACTAAACCTTTTGGGATGAAATTACTCTTCAACTCAATAATTTTATGACCTGCTATCTCATGTTCAACAAACTTATTTTCGGCAGAATCATTTTCAGAAGATTCATTTTCAGCAAATTCATCTAACTGTTCATCTCCTTCATCTTCTTCTTGATCAATTTGGGCATTAGTGAACTCATCTGTAAGCTCAAGAAATTTTTTGATTTCAATGTCATCTTCAAACACCCTCCAGTGCTTCACATTATCCGGTACACATGGTCTGTACCTCACCTCTATGGGATACCTCAGCTGAGTGGTTTTAGGAATTCTGAAGTGTGTGGCAACCAAAGCTAATGAATCTATAGTTTCATTATGATTCCTTGGAATATGAGTGATATTAAATGCTAAAAAATAGTTATCAAGCATATCCCATACCTCATTCCGGTATACTTTCAACAAACCCTGCTTTACTTGATAGTTGTTCTTGACCTGCTGAACAACCAGTTCAGAGTCGCCAAATGCAGCAATTTGCTGAATGCCTAAGTCTTTAGCAGCTTTCAGTCCCAATAGCAGATCTTCATACTCAGCAGTATTGTTAGTGGTAACAAACTCCAGCTTATACATGAGTTTCACTATCTCACCTCCAGGAGAAATGAGTAAGACTCTAGCTCCAGCACCCTCTTTGCATGAGGATCCATCAAAATACAACTGCCACAGTGCATCTTCTTCCTCTCTGCTGTGTTTTATTGGCTTATCTTTTTCCACTTGTAATAGACCAGCAGAACTATCCTCATCACTGAAATGTAACATGCATGTACCAAGATCTTTATCAATAGAGTACAGTGGGTGATTAGTGGGATGTTTGTATTCTGTCACTATATAAGAAAACTACAGCTCTCTATACAGTCTCCTAGTTTCTCCACCAAACACTGGAATAGTGGCATAAGAAAGGTCCATTTGTAAGGTTCCCCCAACCTTTTTAGCCCATGACCTAGACAGAAGTAAGCCAAACTTTGGTGTAATGTCAGCTACTACAACATCCATTATTACACTTTTCATAGGCAACTGAGCTAAGCTGACAACCATATATTTAATTACTCCTAAACATTTCATAGCTCGGGAGTCAAAGGCATATAGATCATGGTAAGGTTTAGTGATACTGAGGCCCAAGGCTTCCATTACAGCTTTTGGCATCAAATTGTGGGAGGCTCCTGAATCTAAAATACAGTTTTGAATCATTTGGTCATGGACAGTCAAGGTGACATAAAAGGGAGGAGAAGCACCAGCCTCATTTTCAGTCTTTTCAGCCAGGGCTGATCCAATGAAGATTCTAGGGTTTTCCTCCTGCAAATTAACTGTATCTGAAGCAGGATGATTACTGGGTACATTCATCACTTTCAAGAATGTTTCTTTATATGAAGGATTCTTTATTAACTCAGTCAAAGGTATAGGGATCTTTAATTTCCCTAGTTCATTCTCGAAACTAAAATTCTGGACAGATTTGTTTACCTCTTCAATTTCAGCATTCTTCTTTGATTTTTTTGCTGATTGTATTTTTTCTGGCATAGGATCAGCTATCTGTTTAGCAGGAACAGCAGCAGCAGGAACAACAACCTTCTTCTTGGGGGCTTGGACCACTTGTTTCGGGCCTGATCTAAGATTTATTGTCTTCTTAGGTCCATTCTGATGGACAACAACAGTTACAGCAGTATTTTCCAAGCCTAAATCATCTTCAGTTTCAAACATATCAGCATCATAATATTCTGAATTCAGAAAATTTTCTTCAGTAACAAAACCTGTAGACAATCCATCTCCAAAGTGGTTCATATCCTGATCAGTCTTATTCTCTTCAAAGAGTAGCTGTTCATCAACTTCTTCTTCATCAGCTACATTATTTTGAAGAGGTGGAGGCACTCTTTGATCTTCATTCTCTCTCCTCTCTCACTGAATATCATTGTTCCTGCGCTCTCTTGGTAAAAATCTGGGAGCAAGCTGCCTTCTGAACTGATTCTGGTTATTTGGATTTCTTTCAGCTTCTGGAGCAGGTTTTGCAGCATTCTTTTCAAGCTCTAGTTTATTCAGTTTGGCAGTGAGAATCTTTACCAGCTTTTCCATCTCATCTATCTTGGCTTCAGCAGACTGAGGAGCAGCACTTGTTGAAACAACTTCCTTCTTTCCTTTTCTCTCATAAAGCTGCTAGGGAGTTTCTTTCTTAAGTCTGTTTGAATCCAGCAAATTGGACTCAACCTCCAATGCTGCATCTTGCATATTCAGCAGGGTGACAGGTCTTCTTTCTCTCAGCAATAGAGAAAATTCATTGTCAAAGGCATTGGCATAAGTGAGTTTAGCTGATGTTTCAGTAGGCTTAATTTCTGCTGGAATCCTACTATACATTTTGTTGAATCTTTTGGAAAAATCTGCAACAGTTTCCTCTTTTTTCCTTCTGAGAGCTCCAAACTCAGTTATATAATAGGTGTGGTCCTTTGTGTCTCCCCATTGCCTCATGAAAAGGTCATGGAGCTCTTCAATTATAGTGATTGAGTTGGCAGGAAACTCTCTGAACCACTTCATTACATCCCCATAAAGGCTCTGAACAAATACCCTCATCCATACATCTTTGATCTTAATGTTTTGATTATCAGCATAACTTAGGAAAGCCTCCCAATGTTCTTTAGCAGTGGTCTCCCCCTGACCATTGAACCTAGGCATATATTTCTGGTAATCACCTCCAGGAAAAGCATGTAAAGGCTGAGGTAAGACTAAGGGTGCATACCTGGCTGCAACCATGCGGTCCATCATATCCATGGGAGGGTTTTGGGCTGCCATTTTGGTACTAATAGGTTTTGAAGATGAGGAAGCTTGACTGGAACTTGTTTGAAAAGGGCTCTTTCCTATTTTCAACTGAAAGAGAGGTATTTTACCAGGGGAAGCAGTCTTGGCTTTCAAAAAGGTTTTAGGATTGGTAAAAACTTGAAAAGTGCTCTCAGGAATGATAGGTTTTATCCAGGGTGAGTCTTCAGCTGAATGTAATGAAACACCCAATTGGTCAGGGTCATAGGAGGATGGTAAAGATTGAGACCTTCTCAGTTTTCTTGTTTTTTTTAAAATTTGCTCAGGGTCTGTCACACCCAATTGTAATGGAGAAGTAGGTTTGTTTCTAGTTCCAATTCCTCTAGAAGCCACTATGACAACTTGGTGAAAAAATAGCCTTCAAAGATGCTGGTTCAAGTTCACCTCTTAAACCAATAAAATAGATGAGTATCCCAGGGAAGATATGCTTCAGCTTCGTCCCCGGCAATGGTGCCAAAGATGTTTGTGCCAGAAATTGTTTCTAAGGCCAGAGAAACAAGCCAACACACACTCAAATATAAAACTCAATAAAATTAAGGTTTATGGTTTCTGCAATGTGTTTTTGGTTGTGAACTTTGAGAACAGTCAGGGAATACATTCATAAGTAAAGAAACTACTGAATCATAATCAATAGAAGATGGAGATGCATGATATATCTAAAAAAATCCAACAGAAACAGTATTGAGGTTCAAACATAAATGACAGGCATTACCAGAATATAAACATAAACCAGTCAATGAATCTATCAATTTAAGCAACTAGAAAAGATGAAAATGAAGCCAATACATAAATCTGAAGGGTAAAAGTCATATATATCTCATAGTTTCATCAACCACTGCATACAAGAGCTTTGTACCTTACTCATAAACAAGTCTGAAAACCAACTGGGCTTGAAGACCTCCTCATAGCTTCCCAAAAAATCGAACCCTCTAAATGACTTTCCTATCTCTCTAAATAGAGTTTCTTTACAAAATCAGTTGGGTCTAAAACCCTAACTGCCTTCATCAATTCGCTGGGGTAAGGTAAAAAGTAAAAACTTACAAAATTACAAAATATGCTAAAAATAGTAAATCATTAACATATGTGTTTATCAAAAGATAGCAACTAACTAAATGAACAATTGTTTCATAGCCTTTTCGCTGCCTCTGCTAAGAGGGCAATTCCATCTAGTGCTTGCTCCTTCCTTTTAACTTTCTTCTGTTCCTGCTCCATGTCATTAATCTTATTGATGAGCTCCTTATTTATCTGTTGTAGGTCCTGGACTGTTTCCTCCAACTTTGTGGAATGCTTGTCAGTAGCTCTTTTCCTTTTTAGCACCTCTTTGGATACTTCTGATAGCTCCAGGAAATGATTATGGACATCCTGCAGTTCTTCTATAAGCCCTTTGTTGACTTTCAATAACCCATCATTAACCTCTTGTAAGTGTTTCATCTGTTGCTTGTACTTCTGAATACTTTCCTGTAAGTTTTCTTCATCAAAACTAGGGATTTCAGGTATATTTGCATCCTTCATTAAAAAGTCTGAGAAATCAGTAGGAATACTAGGCTCTTTTATAATTCCTGCTTCCCTGAGTGTAGCTTCATCTTCTTCCTCCCACACCTGATTTTCAACAGGACATGCTTTTGCCTTTTCTTCTTGCTTCTGTTTTAAGAGTTTATCTTTTATCTCAAGTATTATTGCAGATAATTTAGATGCAGGATTGCTTGAATCTTCTAATGATTTTGATGAACTCTTGACTTCTGCAGGATGTACATAAGGAGCTTTTACAACTGCTGGCTTCTTCCCTTTTCTGCTAGCTTTCTTAATTTCTGGATTTTTATCAGGAGATACATCATCCAACACAGTAACTTAATTTGTGTTTAACCTGGGATTGAGCAATTTTTTCATGTTCAGTCTTAGCTTGTTTGTTGACCTAGTTTTAGGTCTCCAATATGATGCTTTCTCTTCTGGCATTTTCAACTCCTTTCCTTGATGCTGGATAGCAGCCAACTCTACTATTTCAAGTTTACCCCTCTTTCTGTTAGGTTTTGTTGCTTTGCTTCCTGAAGAAGGAATCTCTCTGTAGGTTTCAGCTTCAACTGTAGTATTTTCTACCTTCTCCTCTTCTAAAAGGTAACCTTCATCATCAGACAATACAATAATGGGGCTTCTCTGTTTGACTTGCAATTCTTCTTCATGCACAGTCACCTTTTTTGTATCAGCAGTTTTCATTTCATGAGGGACCTCTGTTGGTACCATGGCCTGTAGCAGCTGCTTTTGGTATTCAAACAGTGAGTACTTGCCTTTGCTACTAGCTGAAAATAATTTGGGTCTATTATCCTTTTCCACCTGCTCTGATGCTTCCTCAACTTTGACCTCTAGCTTATCTTCAGGCTTAGACTTTTTACCTAATTTCCTCATCAAAACCTTACCTTTATCAGCTTGCCTTTTAGGTTTCTGATCTTCTTCTTTGGTTTGAAAACCAGACCAAAAGATAAAAAAGTCCCAGGTCTTCCCTTCATGTTGCAAAACAGTGTTAATGATTAACTTGATTAGTCCATGATGAAAAATTGACTGAGATGTATGGTCTTCATGTTGCTTAACCCTACTGGACATTTTCTACAAGCTTTTCAGAAAAAATAATGGCAAGTTCATCTTTGACACTCCCACCATGTGTTGCAAAAACCTGAAGTGGTACTTGTATACATAAGCATACCCGCCTTCACAAGTAACATAGCTCTGCAGTATCCTGATTGGCTCAACCCATTCTTTTCTGAAATTCTAAATAGGGATGCCTTTATTCCAATTAGGAGTGATATTAGGTAATAGGTATCTCTGTGGTTCAAAATCAAAAGGTAGCTTCTTAAACCATGGTTCACCCTCGTTCTTAATTCCTGTGGCTTCTGAGATCAGCTCTACTGTCAGCTTGAATTTGAGAGTACCACAGGTTACCATTTCATTTTTTAAACCTTGAGCAAACTTACAGGACACCTCTGCATCATACCCATCTAACCTCCTGAAGAAATCTATCCAACCTGCCTATTGAAACAATTCAACACATCCAGGGAGCTTCTCAACCCAAGTTATATCAGAGGGTTCAGCCCTGTTCACTTTACCACTTTTACCACTCTTGCCACTTTTGCCCATCTTTTTTCCTTCAGAAACTAGAAACTGTCTGGCCTTAGGGTTCAGAAGATGCTCTATGAACTGATTTTCTGCTTATTTCTTGACAGAGCTGTTTGTTTTTTTTAAAAGGTAAAATAAATCTTCCCAAAAGTGGAAAAATTCAAATCACCGAGGGCTTCAAATGCTCCTTCATCAAACTTGAGAGTAAGATTCAATCATGAATGAGACTGTCACAACAACAAAATAACACTGCCCATCTTTAAGATGCACAATAAACCATAATGTCGAAATGTTTTAGGCTATAGGCTACTCAAACTCCTCATTTTAGGGTTAAGGAAACTAGATATCATGTATAATATACATTCAGATATGACATTCTCCTTCAATACAAACTGAGTTAAGTCATAGAAAACAACACTTAGATCAATTTAAGTATCCAGGCTTTTCAATGCAACTGAGGACTGCCACTGAATGTAGCTGTTCTAATTCCAACTTCCTCACAGTTTCAGACTTTGCAAATGTAATATCAACCATAGGTTTCTCAACTGGAGACTACTTGTAAGGTAGATGAGCAAAAAAAATCTTCTGCAATATATTCACATTAGCTTCCTGTAGCCTTAGTACTAAAAATGACATTAGGTCTGCCAACAATCCTAGTCATTCAACCCGTTAAACTCAATGTGCATAATTATCAGAGCTTTTGGTGTAATTTGAGTGCTAAAACATAAACAGCTTTCACCTCAGGCCGTTTCGAACTTCAATAACTGGATAGTTCAAACCTAGGGCTATTTTTCAGTGCTCTATTCAACAAAACTTCTCAAATTGACTCAAACAACTATTTTTTTGGTTAAAATCTCATTTAAAAGCATAATTCATCCTCTCCATAAATCAATTTTATAGAACGATCTCCACCGGAAGAAACCCTAAATTGATGGACATTTCTTGGTGACTGCGGAATACCTACTAATGCTCCGCTATAGTTGCTTTAAATCTGACTCTGAGCTGTTTAATGGCTGAACAGGTGTCTTGATATGTTTAATTTGATTATAGATATGAAAATAGAGAAGCCCTAAACTCCAGGTAACCTTCATAAACCTCGTCTCTGTTCTGCAGCGACATAATCCATCCTTTTCGCGGTTATGGTTACCCCACGAACCCTTTTGCCTTTGATAGTGCAAGTAAAAGGCAAATCATGCCACATTAGACCAATATTTGCTGCTAACTGTCAAACCAAACCGCATTAAGAGTAATGATGGTCATGATTTGATTCACGACTTAAAACCACCTGGAATCATGTTAAATCTAAAGCATACACGTATCAAACAAATCACAATATGGGATTAGTCATTCACCGATTGAAATCATGACAAAATTTTGCTTAAAAATCGGGAAAAAGAAGGCCATGATATTCTTGTAGCGCGCCTTTGGTGATTTTTCGCTCCAGTGCTACAAGAATATCTTTAGTGCTATTTTTTCGCTCTTTTTCAGCTTTTGGACACTTTGTATGAAGTTTATAAAACTGCTTGAGTGGTGATCATGCCTTATTGTGCTCAGAATAATCATTTGTGAATCCATTTTTTGATATAGTGACTTTTAAAATCCTTCAACAAAAAACAAACCTATGGCTTAAAACTAAAATTTTCAAAAACAAGATCAAAATTTCATGTAAACACTAAACAAAATTTCCTAAAGGAGGAGAAATCAAAACAAAGTAAATGACTAACTTGAAAGACAAAGAAAATCAAACCAAAATTAAAGAAACAAAACCAAAATTTGAAGAAACCAATTACTGACTAAACACCACCCAATCATAGGAATTATGTCCAACATATACTATTTGTGCTGAGAGTACACCCACAAGTAAATATATGAGTCCACTAGGGAAAAGGAAACACCTTCAGGTTTCTATATCTTTGCACACAACCCATTTTTCTCTTTATGCCAAGCCAAATTCTCACACAGAGCTCTGCAATAGCCTCAAACAACTAGCATACCCTTGTCTCCACAATACCTGGCCCATATAACACTTTATAGGCCTAGGCATCCCATTCACCAATCCAGGTCCCTCAGGAAATACATCTTGCTAAGTGCTTCTAGAGTGTGCATAGAAAGATTCCATTTGTTGCATCACGTTAGTGATCTACATGTATCTTTGATTCATGGATTCTCATGCATGTGTGAATAGAATAACTCACGGGGTTGGTCACATGCCTTAAGGATCACTTATATATAATTCCATCTCTATCTAAATCTACATATTGAGATCACAAGGTGGCAAACAATATGGTTTTGAGAGAAGTTGGTGACAATGGAAGAGGGTAAGAGTGTCTGACGTGTGAGGGTAAGTCGATGATTGTCTATGCAGGGTAATGAACTTGGTATGAGGATAAACCAAGAGATTGTATCCACATAAAATAATTGGTGAGTTTTCATGTGAAATATTATAAACAAGGGTGTCTATAATATCCCAAATTAGGATTAGGAGATATTAGTTTAATCACACAGAACAAAATCAGAAAAATTGCAAACTAGGAACTAGTTTTGAAACTAGAATTGACACAACTAGTTACTGTCACTATTAAACCCTCCCAAAAATTGAAAATATGGCTTTTAGAATCTGATGTGACTGAGGAGATGTGTGAAAAAACATATACAATAGGTCTTAATCTAGAGTCAATAATCCTTTGCACAACGTACTAGGACCATTTATGTTTCAAAATCAACTACTGTTGAAGTCTACTCCAAGGCTTCCTGGGTACACCAACATATAATACATAGATTCTCTACATTACCTTTGGGTGCAATAAAAGGTGGATATCCTGTCTATACACTTTAATATAAACTCACACAAAATATCTTGGATATTTGGAGCTATTTGACTAAGTTTGGGTGACTTGGGAGACATTGTTGCTATAGTGACAACTCAACTAGTTAAGGTTCAATATGACTCAATCACTGTAATACCTGCACCAAACTATGATATTAAGGATTAAATTAAATCATAAGTTGCATGAGGAAAGAAGTTTAGGAATCCAATGGAATGAGGTAAAAGGGAGAAAAGATAAAGAGTCATGCAAAAATGTAAAATATATCTGCGGTTGAGATTGATTAAGCTGGTGGAACTAGCATGGACGAATAAAATTTTCCAATCAGCGAAAAAGCTTACACGTCACATAAATCAACGACGAAGATCTAAAGGAGAAAGTGATCGATGCTCCACAAATATTCTCCTGGGTGAACATGCATGGGAAAAGTAAAGTTGAAAATCAGCAGAAAGTGGTACAATCCACACAGATCAATGGTTGAGATCAATGCTTGATCAAGATCAACGTTTGTGGATCATTCACCTATTGAAGTTGCATCGAGAGAAGAAATGTTGAAATTAGCAGATTTGATTAAAGGGTCTGATGGATCAAGAGTCTATATTTGGTGATGAAAATATCTATAGTTCAGATATATTCTACTACTATAAGATGCATGGATATAATTTTCATTAGCGTCAGTGGAATCAATTAAAGGGAAAAAGTAATCGAAGGCTAGGATCGATGCCAATGAAGATATATGGTGGAGGTTGAGTCTGCTGGAGAAAGGTGCATACTGTTTGTAAATTTGAATCTGATAGGAATATTTAAAGGTTTGGGTTAATAAATGGTTGAGATTCATGGAGAATGAGATCAATGGCTATTTTATAATCCATTGATGAAAGGTGCAAGTCAATTATTTCTAGGATGGGTGACAGTAAATTAGCAAAAAGATCTACGGTGGTGAACAAAGGGATGATGGATCTATGACTATGAAGGGATCCACATCCAAGAATTGAAGGGAGGATAAAGTTAGATAGGGTAATGGAATTGGGAATGTAAGGTTAAAGCAATGATCAAGATCGATGACTAGAGATAAAAAGGGATCAGATATACGGACAGAGGGAGAGTCACATGGGAAAGATACATTAAGAATAAAAAAGGATTTCGAAACATAAAATAATATCAAAGGAAAGCACATGGAGGAGGACCATTTATATTCTTTTGCATTGGAAGAGGAAAGCTCAGTGTGCATAGAAGAATCCAACTCTGATAGATTCAAGTTCACCCGTCAGCTGACCAAGTAGGCCTCTTTTCACCTACCAAACAATATAGAAATGGATAGGGGAGGGAAAATAGAAACTCAGGTCCTTGAGTTTCAGAAAATTCAATAGGTGTTTGAGGATAGGAATAGTGAAATTTTCGATACTAAGTTGAAAACATTTAAAGATCAGCCTAAAGATGTACATGGTGTATACAGTTCCCATTTTCATTTTTTTCTATCCATATCAAACCCTAAGTTTTCCTAATTTCATTGACTGGTGTGCTTCTAATTATTGCTTTTTCAAGAGAGTAATTATGGATGCGGCCAACACTAAAATTCTGTGTCCTGTCAGCTCGTTAGTCGTCCATGATTCCCTTGCAGTTACCTCCACATTCACCCAAAACTGTGAAGATTTCAGGGAAGAAAACTTGGTCCATTCATTCTGTGAAGCAACCATTAAAAGTAAACAATCCTTTTTCACTACTTGTTTTAAACCATATGTATCCCTAGAAAATCAATCCTTCCTTGTAGACACCAATTTATTTCATGAATAAACTAAACTGGTCATTTCATTAATGAGTCAGTTTTTAGGTTTGCATATAGATAGGCATGTCACTGAGATGTTAATGAGTCTTCTTGACAAATTTAGTACTAACAAGTATGATTCCCAGTCATCCCAGTCAATTTTTCTTAAGTTTGATGAATTCCTAGCTGAGAGCATTCACTCTGAGTTGGTGAATTTCCATAGTACAAAGTATTTCGGATTCTAGTCTCATTTAGTAAGGATGTTCATGTTTTTCAATGAAATTTTTTTTCAACTACCAAATATGGTTTTGACTGATCATATCAACATGTGTTTCTTCAAATACATGAACATTTCAATGGCTGAAGTTTACAAGGTCTTTTTCCAGAACAAGTTTCCCATACTTTTTCCAACCATGAAGGAATTTTTGCATTTTTCACCAGAAAAGAGAATTGGTGATTGGTTTTTATTTGAAGAACACACAGTCATAAGTATATATGGATTCAATCATGAACCTTATCTATTACCTGCATTTTTCACTCCAAGAGTCTTTGCACTAGAGTTGATCAGACATAAGCTTATTGTTGAAAATGAACATTTTATAAGTTTAAAAAAAGATTCAGAGATTAAATTTCCTTGGGTGGTTGGACCATTTATCATTAAAAGTAAATATGCATTTCCTATAGTTGAAATCCTACTTAGAGAGATGGGGTTTTAGACAGATCTTGCAAAAAATTATGACCCCCATCACATCATTTCTATAAGGAAGCAAGTGAATAAGAACAAGACATTTGAACATCAAGAGGTTGAAGGCTTGGTTGAAAGTGCAAACTGGTTAGATTATCCTTTGTTAGTACAAAATGAGGATGATATGTAGCAGGATTATACATCACCAGTGTTGATGTATTTGTAACTTCGGAATGTATTCATCTATGTATCTTATGTATTGTAACCCAATGTTTATTCCGGTATGTATCTATAATGTAATTGAGTCATGTTGTCATGCCCCGATGTCTCGATTGGGAGGATCAAGAATGTAAACAAGTCATGTCAAGTCATTGTGGGTAACCCTCCGATTGTCTAAGGGTTAAAGTTCCCGCAATTCCGAGGCACTAGGGTTATTAGACTCTCTTAGTAGAGGTCGGCCCTAGTAGGGTTTTAGTCATGTCGGGATTAGTATAAATAGAGAGTTGGACTCTCTAT
This sequence comes from Pseudotsuga menziesii, assembly GCA_001517045.1. Taxonomy (NCBI): domain Eukaryota; kingdom Viridiplantae; phylum Streptophyta; class Pinopsida; order Pinales; family Pinaceae; genus Pseudotsuga; species Pseudotsuga menziesii. Next base: position 131,762 of record LPNX010774438.1, read on the forward strand.
TTAGTACACATCACAAACACACTCAAGTGTAGAACATTGTTGAGGAAGGAGAAGACATTGGGGCTAGATAAGAAGAAGGTTAATGCTGTCAGGAGATCACTTACTGTTTTGGGATTTTACCATTTTGGTGCTGATTCTATCTCTGAGGAAGTTACGGGGTTTTCTCCATTTATGGTTTCCCCAAGGAAAAACACTATGTTCATTGTCTCTTGTGTTTAATTGTTGTACTTGTGATTCTCTCAGTTAAAGATCCTAATAATTCTAGCTTAATGTTGAAAAAATAACATGGTATCAGAGCTAAATTGAGAAGAAGACACTGTGCTACTGCGAAAACTAGGGCTTCCTATTTTTAGGATCTCTCTCCATATATTTTCAGCAAAATTAGGGTGGAACAACTCTCCTCCCTAGGGCACATCTTTCTGTCGAAGCAGAATCCAATTATGAGGTTTTTCAATTTTGGACCCGACACTGCTGCCAGAAATTAGGGATTTTCATAGAAGAGGAATTTTTTAGTGATCCCAAGCCTGGATTGATCTCCTCCCCAAAATCGAAGTTAGGGATAAATTTCAAGGCATTTGGGTGGACAGATCTCCAGAAAAGCAAAACCCTATTTTGCTCCTGATCCAGTACTGCGGGATTTCAGCTCCAAATCCAAATCTGACACCTTGACCTGGTAAGATCTAAATATTTTGTATTTCCATTTGAGGTTCTCAGTTTAAGATGTCTCATCATACCAATCTTGATGAAAATCTTGAGGGAACTGATAACTTCCGAGCCTGGAAGTATAGGATCTCCCTGGTCCTAGAAGAGAATGAGTTAGACTCCTACATCCATGAGGAGGTTCTAGTTCCACAGGGAGATGAGTCTAAGGCCTTACATTAGAAGAATATGGTTATGGAAAAGAGGGTCATTGCTGATTCTATCAAGGATCCCCTTATCCCACATGTGTCCTCTCTCAAGACACCTAAAGCTATGTTTGATTCCCTAACCAAATTGTTTGAAGGGAAGAACATAAACCAGAAGATGAATCTGAGGAATCAACTGAAGAATGTGAAGATTCAGAATGTAGAGACCATCCAGTCTTACTTCACAAGGGTTTCTTAGATAAAGGAACAATTAGAAGCTGTAGATGAAGAAGTGGAGAATGCAGAAATTGTGATGACAACACTGAATGGCCTTCCTAGGTCATGGGATTCATTCATCCAAGGAATCTGTGCCAGAAAGAAGTTAGTCAAATTCAGTAGACTATGGGAAGAATGTTCTCAAGAAGAAGCTCGGATAGCAGCTCGAGAAGAGAATATGGGAAGTGAAGATCAAGCTCTCATAGTTCACTCCAAGAAAGGCAGAAGAAGAGCTCATCACTCCAAAGGTAAGAATCCTCATCATAGAGATAATAGTAGAAAGGACCTATCTAAATTAATATGTTATACATGTGATGAAAGAGGACACTTTGCAAAAGACTGTCCTAAGAACAAGGTTTACTCTCATAAGAAGAAGGGGAACAAGAGAAGACATCATGCTCATGCTGCAGAGGATGATGAACCATCCAAGAAAAGAACCATATATGAAAGTGAATATTCTTCAAGCGAGGATGAATATGTTTTGATCTCCGCTCCCACAGGTAACATTACTCATGGAAGTGATGATTGGATTATAGACGGTGGATCTTCCAAACATATGACTAGATTCAAGGAATCCTTTGCGAGACTGTCAGAACATGAATCACCTCACAAGGTGAAGCTAGGAGATGACTATCGATATCCAATAAAAGGTAGTGGGGAATCTTCCTATAAACTAGACTCTGGAAAGTCTCTAACAATGAAGGAAGTATTGTTTGTGCCAGGAATCAAGAAGAACCTCCTCTCCATATCTGTACTAGATGCAAAAGGAATGAGGGTTGCATTCATAGATGGTCAAGTCATCATGTGGCCAAGAGGAAAGACTATCGATGATGTGGTGGTGATTGGAGAACAAGAAGGAGGATTGTACAAATTAAAGGGCCATAAAGAACAAGAATTGGTCCATGACACAGTAGATCCAAGTGAAATTTGGCATATAAGGCTTGCACATGTGCATTACAAAGCATTACCAATTGCAAGCAAAGCTGTTGAAGGACTTCCAGAATTCCAAGAAAAACATCATGGGGTCTGCAAAGGATGTGTGAAAGGAAAGAATACAATGAAGACATTTCCTAGTAGCGAAAGAAAATCCAAAGGAATCCTAGAAATCATTCACTCCGATGTATGCGGTCCTATGTCATCAAGCTCACAAAGCGGGTGTGCATATTATGTATCTTTTATTGATAATTTTTTAGGAAGACATGGGTTTACTTCATGAAGAACAAAGATGAAGTATTCAGCAAATTCAAGGAATTCAAAGCCTTGATCAAGAACCACACTGAAAATAAGATCAAGAATTTTCGATCAGATAATGGTAGAGAATTCACTTCGAATGAATTCAAAGAGCTATGCAAAGAATCAGGGATTAAGAGGGAGTTGTACACTCCTTATCATCCACAATAGAATGGGATTGCGGAATGGAAGAACAGAACTATCATGGAAGCGGAAAGAGCTATGCTTCATGAACAAGATCTTCCTATGCATCTTTGGGCTGAAGCTTCCAGAACAACGGTGTATGTACAGAACCGTACTCCACTTAGAGTACTCGAGAAAAAGACTCCTGAAGAGGTCTTCTCTGGCAAGAAACCAAAAGTCAGCCATCTCAAAATATTTATCTATCCTATGTACATACACATTCCAAAAGAGAAGAGAACAAAATTAGATCCTTCAGGAAAGAAGGGTATATTTGTGGGATACTTTGAAATCTTGAAGGCTTACAGAATATATTCCCTAGGATACAAGAAGATTGACATCAGCAGGGATGTGACATTTGATGAAGACACAGCTTACAACAAATCCAAAACAAGACCTGCTGAAGAACCTGAAGAAGCAGAAGCACCCAGAATTCATGATACAACCATGAATGAAGAAACTCAAGAAGAAGATCGAGATTTTGAAGAGCCAGAAAGACCTATAGATCCACCTCTGGAGAAGAATCCTCATAAGAGGAAACATGCTTGGGTACATGAAATTATCCAAGGTGTGGAAAGATATGGGGCTCCAGAAGAGAATCACAAAGAAAGAAAGAGGACCAGATCCTCCTCCGGGTATGTATCTTTACTATGTAATTTCATTGATAAAGAACCTTCCAGTTATGAAGAAGCGGCAGAACGGAAAGAATGGAAGAATGCTATGATCGAAGAGTATCAATCGATCATGAAGAATGATGTTTGGGATTTTATTACAAGACCAGAAGGGAAGTCAATTGTAAATTCGAAATGGATCTACAAGATCAAACATGCTATAGATGGTAGCATTGAAAATTATAAGGAGAGATTTGTGGCTCGGCGTTTCTCTCAGAAAGAAGGAATAGATTATGAAGAAACCTTTGCACCTCTGGCCAGATACACTTCCATCATATCAATACTTTCTCTGGATGCAGTGATGAAATGGAAGATACACTAGATGGATGTCAAGACTACTTTCTTGAATGGTGTAGTGGAAGAGGAAGTTTATGTAGAACATCCACTCGGTTTTGAGACACATGACAAGGAGTCTCATGTGTGCAGATTGAAGAAATCCCTGTACGGTTTGAAACAAGCACCCATGACATGGTATGACATAATTGATATCTTTCTATCCAGTTTGGGCTTTACGAAGAGTAAAGCAGATTCAAACTTTACTACAAGGTTGAATATGGCAACCCATTGATGCTTCTACTATATGCAGATGATCTATTTGTGACAGGTATGGATGGGTTGATTGCTGATACGAAGAGAAAGCTTGCTGCTGAGTTTGAAATGAAGGACTTGGGGATGATGCATTACTTTATAGGTATGGAGGGGTTTCTCCCTTCCATGTTAGATATGAGTGCTAGCCTTTCTGTCGCGTAGGACAGATGTAAGGGTAATCGCCATTCTAGGAATGGAGGCACCTGGTCAGTTACCAGGAACACTCAGTGTAGGACTGAGTAGCCATTCTGATGTGATAGAGGGATGTGTTCCCACTTGATCAAATGTAAGGGCTGAACCATTCTATCATGGCTAAAGGATTAGGTTCCTCCCATGTCAGATGTGAGTGTTGGCCATTCCGACGAGTAGGTCGAATGTAAGGGAAATTGCCATTCTCTAGGAGAATGGAGGCACCTGGTCAATTACTAGGTAGCTCAGTCGAGGACTGGGGGCCATTCTGATATGACTGTAGGATTGGTTCCTACAAGATCAGATATGAGTGAAGGCCTTTCCATAATTGTGGTAGGATGTGTTCCAACCTAGATGGATGTAAGTGTAGAGCCCTTTCATCATTGTGGTAGGATGTGTTCCATCCTGGATGAATGTAAGTGCAGAGCCCTTTCATCATTGTGGTAGGATGTGTTCCATCCTGGATGAATGTAAGTGCAGAGCCCTTTCATCATTGTGGTAGGATGTGTTCCAGCCTAGATGAATGTAAGTGCAGAGCCCCTCCATCATTGTGGTAGGATGTGTTCCAGCCTGGATGGAAGTGCAAAGATCTTCCATCATTGTGGTAGGATGTGTTCCAGCCTAGATGGAAGTGTAGAGATCTTCCATCATTGTGGTAGGATGTGTTCCAACCTGAATGGAAGTGCAGAGACCCTCCATCATTGTGGTAAGATGTGTTCCTGCCTGGATGGATGTGAGTGTTGTGCCTTTCTGACGAGTAGGTCAAATATAAGTGCTAAAGAAGACCTACATGGAGGCTAGGCCTAAAACTAGCATGAAAAAAGGCTAGCTCTGTAGAGATTCCTGTGATAAGAAGAATCATGAGATATCACCCGTGATGATCCAGATCGAGTGATGATGATCTAGATCCAGTGATGATGTCTAGTGATGATCCAGATCCAGTGATGATCTAGATCTAGTGACGATGTCTAGTGATGATCCAGATCCAGTGACGATGTCTAGTGATGATCCAGATCTAAAGACAAAGATGACATAAAGACTGAGAAGACTTGAAGATGCAGATGACGAGAGAAGAAGACCAGTGCTGAAAATTGTGTCGAAAGAATACCTTCCGATTTAAGAGGGAGTGTTGATGTATTTGTAACTTCAGAATGCATTCATCTGTGTATCTTATGTATTGTAACCCGATGTTTATTCCAGGATGTATCTATAATGTAATTGAGTCATGTTATCATGCCCTGATGTTCCGAGAGGATCAATAATGTAAACAAGTCATGTCAAGTTATTGTGGGTAACCCTTCGATTGTCTAAGGATTAAAGTCCCCACAGTTCCAGGGCACTATGGTTATTAGACTCTCCTAGTAGAGGTCGTCCCTAGTAGGGTTTTAGTCATGTTGGGATTAGTATAAATAGAGAGCTGGACTCTCTATTTAGTACACATCACAAACACACTCAAGTGTAGCGCATAGTTGAGGAAGGAGAAGAAACTGGGGATAGATAAGAAGAAGGTTAGTGCTGTCGACAGATCACTTACTATTTTGGGCTTTTACCATTTTGGTGCTGATTCTATCTCTGAGGAAGTTGAGGGGTTTTCTCCATTTATGGTTTCCCCGAGGAAAAACACTGTGTTCATTGTCTCTTGTGTTTAATTGTTGTACTTGTTATTCTCTCAGTTAAAGATCCTAATAATGCTAGATTAATGTTGAAAAACTAACAACCGGTGCATGATACTAATTTCATAAAGCCATATCCATTTACTATCATCCCATCACCATAGGCAATTACTCCTATTGCTAGTCATTCTGAAATGACTAATAAAACAACCTTTTCTGATGCTATGGAAACAAATCATGAAGATAATTCACAAACATCAAAGAAACTAAAGGTTTAAGTATAAGGTGAAGTGGTAAAGGTGACAAAGACTGAAGGGAAGAGAAAACAAAAGAAGGTGAAAGGCCCAACATTTGAGATAAAGGAGTATGTTTTTTCAGAGACTCCTGAAGAATCTATAGATAAATTCAAGACTAGAGCTAAGTTATTTGATAAGTATAGAGATGGAAAAGAAACATCATTGGATGAATCTATGAAGTTATATGTTGAGGTATTAAAAATACCTAACAAGGATGTTTCTTTGGTGATTGTTAGGGATCATACTCAAAACACTTTAAACCTAGCTATAGCCACTAAAAATAAAGTAGCAGAAATGAGGGTGAATATGGAAAATTTCCTTGTTCCAGATATGATCCATTTGCATAAGAATACTGTAGAGGTCATATACAGTGATATGCTCAAATAAACCCTAAAGGTGTCTAGGTTACACTCCACTTAAAGTAAAATTTAGAATCAATTAAGACAAGACAGGGTAGAAAACAAATCACACCCACAACAGATTAGAAAGCTTCAAGGATATATCTATTAACTACCGAGAATGAGGCAAGTAAAGGAGAAGCAACTCATAAGTTTCTTAATGAGAAAGAAAATAAAATTCAATTATTCTCAAAGAAGCTGAATATTCCTGCCACTCGGCTTATACAAGATTCAAAGCTTACAAAGCTGGAGAAAGATAAAGTAACATTGAATGATGAGCTAAAAAACTGCAAATCAAAACTTCTAAATTTTGCTGAAGAAAAAAGAGAATGGGAGAAAGCAAGAGTGCTCTTTATTGAGAATTATAAGGCCCTGAAGCAAAAACAAATTGAGTTGGAAAAATAAGTAAATGAAAAAGGAAAGGAACCTGAGGTACAAATAATTCCACCTCATGTACAGTCTAATGAGGAATCTATTGTGCATACAATCTCCTAGGTTAGCTTAAGAGATTTAGAGATTGTTGGTTTGAAGAATCAGAATAAGAATTTGAAAAATGCAGCTCTGAAGAAAGAGGAGGAAAGAAAGGCTATGGAAAATAAATGTAGATACCTCCTAGACAAAAATGATAAATTGATGAAGCAATTGACTGCACATCTTCTCATGCAAGGATCTAAGTATGCCATCTGGGATATGATTATAAAAGAAGCAAAAAAACTTAGACCATATCTCAATTATATCTTAGACAAGGAAATTGTCATGCAGGCTGCTAGATAGAGTTGTACAACAACTAAGGAAGTTTTGAACAAAAATCCCATAGACACTACGAATAATACAATTAGTTTTCTAAATGGCTTGACAAAGGATGATATGGAGGCAACATGGATTAAAGACAAGATTTGAGTCATCACTTGGGAAAGAAAGGTTGTTGGAAAGCATGAACATATTGCAATGTACATGATAAGATAGATATCATGCAATATCAAGTTAATATGTTTGTTGAATTATTCACACCTGTATTTAAAAATGGTTTACCTTTCTTCTAGGAAGAAAGTTGTAAACCGTTTTCTTAGGCATAATACCATGCACAATTGGTCAGATGCAGATTGGACCATAAAAAGTTTGAAGATATGAAACAATCTTTGTCTGGGAAGACAATAGTGGACAAACTGTCTAAATATTTTGAGATATTGCATACTTTCAGATCCACTTGCACACAACCGACATAAATTTCTTATGTGGAACATGTGGAACTAAGGCTGCTGGCAAAGGAAATGGCCAAATTGGAGCTGCCAACTATCGACCAATGGAAGACAATTGAAAAATATGGAAAAACCAAATACAGTCTGCGTGGATGAAGACTCGTTGAATATTAATTAGTTAAAAATTTATTGTTTATTTCCTGAGTAGTTATTAGTTAGGGAACCAAAATGACAGATGTAAAAAGGCAGCTATTTGCTTATTTTTAGCATGGAGTTAGTTTTCAACTCATGGAGCATAATTTTGTATTTAAGCAAGATTTTGTAATGTAACAAGGTTGGAACCTGCGAGAGATTTTTCATTATAACTGAGATCCAAAGACTAATAAAATTGTAGAGCCAAAGCATTCCTTTTGACATAGATTCCCGTGTTATCATATTTTTAGTCTGTACTTTCTTTCCTTATATGTGTATGTGTTTCATGTTTAAAGTTCCATTTTGTTTTCCTTTAATGCTTGAATGAGTTTATAATGATTTAGAATTCATATCCACATGCTCCGTTTCATTGCTTTTAAGCATTCACAAAACCTTTCTTCTAAAGTTAATGATGGATTCATCCTTGATAGATGCCCACATTGATGTATTGTGTCTAATTTCTTCTATATCACTAGAAAACAAGATTTTGACTATGACGATATAGCTACCTTGCCTCTATTAAATTTCCTTTGCAATAGCCCTGTAAATGTTTATTTCCCCACATGACTCCATGCCCAATGTGCAATTGTTTCAACCACAATCAATATTAATTTTTTTTCTTGTTAAATATATCTAGATTTTGAGATAAATACTGAGAGATCCCTTTCTTGAGAGAAATAATCCATATTTATTTCCTATGGCTTGGTTATGTGGTTACCTTGGGATCACCCCTTTATAACCGGGGTAAATTCTAAGTGCTAACATCTTGGCGTTGTTGCCATTGAACAAGATTTTAAATATGCCTTGGGAAAATGACAAAGTTATTCAAGAAAGATAGCATTTTTGTGGGAAAACAAAAGTTCTTGCATTTGAGTTTGGTTGTGCGTTTTCCTTGGAGAATCCACATTGATTTTCAAGAGGATATTGAGAATAATACATCCTAGCTTGCATGAGGGAACATACTAGAGGTAATGTTGATTCTGAAATATTGTATAGTGTGGAAAACCCATAAAGTTTGATTAGACGTAGGTGTGGCAAAGAACAAATAAATAATTCTCAAGTTGAAAGGTATTTTTCCCATAATCAAGAAGAATTTCATAGTTTTCAAGATTTGGAATGGGAAACAAATTTTGAAAGGTCTTTGTTAAGGTCAAAATCATAATCAGATTTGAAACAAACTGAAATCTATCCAAACATGCTTCAATCATATTTTCTAGACTCACTTTGGCATAATCTCCAAGATACTGTAAAGACTGAAGAAAATAGTCCTTTAATCCAAACCTTTCAGCATCATATTCCAAGACTTGCTAATAATACTCCTATTATCCCAAACTCTCCTAGATGCATGGAAACCAAGTTTTCTCCTTAAACTCTGCCTGCTGTGCTACCTGATTTTCCCCAGAATTATTCATAGAGAATATATTTATTTGACGAGGAAGGGAAATTTACAGCCAAACAAAACATGGATAGGTTTGAATACTTTAGTGATCTGGAATAGGTTGACTATGATGATTCCAAGATGAGGTTATTCACACAAAGTGTGTCTGGAGAGGCAAAAAGGTGGTTCAAGGATTTACCTGCAAGATATATACCCACATTTGAAGCTTTCCAAACTCTATTCTTAGATAGGTGGGAAGACGAGAAGATTCCCTTACAAGTTCTATCTCAGTATAATAATCTAAAGAAGGGAAATTTTGAGTCAGTTCATGAGTTTTCCAGCATTTCATGAGGGTGTATACTTCTATTCTAGCAGATATCAAACCCTCAGTAGGTGCTGCCAAACTACATTATGCATATTCTTTTAAGAGTGAATTTTCCTTATTATTGAGAGAAAAAAAAATGCAAATATTCCTGCAATCTTTAAATATTCTTTGTAGGTAAAGGCCAATTTGATGGCTTCAGGGAAAATGAAACAGAGAATGGAAGTGGATAGAATAAAATCAATCTTCTACTTCTGCTTCTTCTTCAAATGATGCAAAGTTTGAGATGGTGATTAATACTATGGAAAGATTGATGGGAAAGTTGGATTTAGATAACAAACCACCTAATAGAGAGAAATTTGAACCCCAAATAAGAAATCAAAATTGCAGAAGACCACCTCCTACTCCCCCTCAAATTAGGTAGAGAGACCCAAGGAATCCTAGAAATCCTGAAGATCAACATATAAGGCCCCCATTCCCTAAAAAATATGTTGATGAGGAGGAAGAAAATGACCCAATGGACAATCAAATACACCACTTTGATGATTTGGATTCTGATATTTATCTCACTGAAGACGAGCACAATTTGTTTACTCAAGAGGATGACTGTAATATTTTTGAGGTAGAGACAAAACAATATCAGAGGGTTTATCAAAATGCCATTGATGATTTTCAAAAGAAATTAGAACTGAGAAGTAGAGAGGTAATTATCAATAAAGGAAGGTCTAACACAAATAATCCTTCTAGTAGTCAACCAAACATAAAAACAAATAGAAAATAAAAAAGATAAACAAAAATAAAATGATGTACATAAGGTTTCAAATAATAAAGGAGAAATATAAACAAAATTCAGACAACCAATACCAATTGACGTGAATAGAGTAGTTTCATATTTCAATCTACAATTTGAACTGTCCAAAATAAAAATTCCCATCCCATTCAATGAATTGTTGAGAAATAATGAGTATAGGGAGAAGATAATTAGGATGGTGAAAAATTAAGGTGATTTTCAACCAAACACCCTAGAGCTAACAGATGATGCTCCTACTATAGTCCTTGGCCACAAAGTAGAAGATACAGATGAGGAAGATGTCCCACCATTCTATGTAAGCTTGAATATTCTTGATATGATTTTACACAATGCTATGCTTGATTTCAGTGCATCTCATAATTTCGTTCCAAGGGTAGTGGCGGAGAGTATAGGATTGGAAATTACAAGGCCTTATAAAGACCTTTATTATTTTGATTCCATAAATGTAAGATGTTTGGGGTTGATCAAAGACACGGTGGTAAAAATTGCATAGATTCTAGACAAGAGTATTGTCATGGATGTGGTAGTGGCTGAAATCCCTCCCAAATTTGCTATGCTATTGTCAAGATAGTGGGCTTCAAAACTAAAAGGAACATTATAGATGGACATGTCATATGCAACCATTCCTTTGTTTGGAGGAAACATGAGATTTTATAGAGAAAAAAATGTTAGCATATGTGGTTAGTATCCAATACAAACTTGATAACCATCCCATTTATGCTGTAGATACCGATTTGGGTTCTTCCATATTTTTCAATGACTCACATGCTGATCCAGGAATACCTTTAGTGGTGGAAGTAAAATCAGATAAAGAGTTTTCCAAAATACAGGAAGCATTATAGAGAAACAAAATGAATAGGGATTGTGGACAATGTATTTTGATGGGTCCATTAGTAAAGAAGGAGCTAGTGCTGGTGTATGGATAATTTCTCCAAATAGGGAATTTAAAGTGTATTCTTTTAACTTAACTTTTGAATGTTCAAATAATGTAGCAGAGTGTGAATCTTTGATGTTAGGAGTAAATTCTTTGAAATATTTGAAAGCCAAAATAATAGATGTTTTTGGATTCCAAGCTAGTTGTGAATCAAATGAATGACAGTTACCAAACCAAACATACTAGAATGAGGGCTTTCAAAAATGAAGTGTGGGATATGTTGGGAATTTTTTTCACAAAATACAAAGTTAGAGTGATTCCCAAAAGAGAATATCAAGTTGCTGATTCACTGACCACTACTGCTGGAAATTTCAAAGTTCCCATCTATTCAAAGAAAAAATATAAAATAGCAGTTGTAAATAGACCTTCCATTCCTGATAATTCCAAATACTAGCAAGTGTTTGAAGATGATTTACAAATAAAAATATTTTTGGAGTTGTTAGATGAATTTGTAAATACACAGATAGATACATAAAATAAAAATACATAAAGATTCTAGGAAAATGTATAGTCTGTAGATGAAGATGTTGAATAGAAAGAAATAAAAATTGTGATTGGAGGAAAATATATAATTCAACTGAAAAACAATTATATTACAAATGGTCTTATTCTTTTAGAAAAGTATTTGATCAAAACAATGTTGCTAAAGATCCGAAAGTGCAACCCACTGAAATGATATTGAAGACCAAAACTTAGGAATTGCATATTCACTCAAGATTGTAAAGCTATCAAGAAATTTTCCCATAAAAGAAAAAGAGGAATATATAAACCTGATGAAGAAATATATTGATGTGTTTGCTTGGAGTTATGAATACTTAAAAGAGTATGATACCTCCATCATACAACATACCATTCTTATCAGACCTGGGGAAAAACCATTTAGACATAAATTGAGAAGAATAAATCTTATGTTGTTTCCCTTAATTGAAAAAGACGTGAGAAAGTTGTTTAATGAAAAAATCATTGTGACACTAAGATTTCCCAAATGGGTAGCTAACTTAGTGCATGTAAGAAATAAGAATGGTGAGATCAGACTTTGTGTTGATTTCAGAAATTTAAACAAAGTGTCATTGAAAGACAATAATCCTTTTCCCAAGATGGATCATATTTTACAGAAAGTAGTAGGAGATGAAAGAATTTCCATCATGGATGGATTTTCTGGATACAACCAGATAAAGGTCCTTCCTGAGGACCAATATAATACATCATTTACTACACCTTGGGGTACTTTCATGTATGCCAAGATTCCTTTTGGGTTAATGAATGTAGGAGCTACTTTCTAGAGAGCCATGGACATAGATTTTGCCAAGGAGAAGGATAAGTTTGTGGTAATTTATATGGATGAAATTATAGTTTATTCTAAATATGAAAGGGACCATCTGAAACATTTGGAGAATATATTTTTAAAGTGTAGGAGATATGGCATCTTCCTCAACCCCAGAAAATCAAATTTTGATATGAAAGAGGGAAAATTGTTGGGTCACATCATTTCTAAGGATGGGATCGGAATCGACCCAGGAAGAGTGAATGCCATTTTCAAAGTGGAAGAACCCATGAGTAAAAGGGAAGTAAAATTTTTCATTGGACATGTAAATTTCTTAAGAAGGTTTATCCCTAGTTTTGCTGAGATTTTGAGGAATTACACAAACATGATGGAGAAAGATAATGAGATTAAATGGACCATGAATGTTAGAAAATCTTTTAAAGATATTAAGAAAGCAATAATTGAAGCTCTAGTTTTAGTGAGTCCTGATTTTTCTAAATATTTTTTGGTTTTCTCATATGCATCTGAGCATCAAAATGTTGAACTACCTATTGATTTCTTTAGCAAAGTGATGAGAGATGGGGGATTAAAGTATGCTATCATGGAGAAAAATTATTATGCTTTGGTAAAATATTTGAAGGATTTCAGGGTATATATTTTACATTCCCACATCATAGCATATGTTCCTAGCAATGTAGTGAAGAATATCGTTACTCAACCTAACCCAGAAGGAAAGAGAGCTAAGTGGATTCTTGTTCTGTTGGAATATGATCTAGAAATCAGACCCACCAACTTGGTGAAAGGGTAGGGATTTGATAAACTTATGACATATTCAAATTGTGAATCTTTACAATTAAATTTCTTGTCCAATCATTCTAATAAACCCGATTTAGAATTGAAGGTGCTAGCATATTTTTCTTTATCCCCATGGTACAGTGACATCATCTATGTATTTCAAAACTTACATAATCCTCCTATATTGAGAAAAACTAGGGCCAGGTCAGTTAAATTGAAGGCAACAAAATTTTGTGTTATGAATCAGTACTTGTATTGGAAAGATCCAGGTGGGATTTTGTTGAATTGCTTTCTAAAGAATGAAGCTCAACAGACCATGAAATAATTTCATTAGGGTGTTTTTGGAGGACATCATTTTTGGAAGGTGATTGCTAAAAAGATCTTGAGGGATGGTTTCTATTTGCCTTCCATGTTCTCTGATATTTATAAATAAATCACCACTTGTCATCAATGCCATGTTTTTGATGGAAAAATAAAGCTGATGCCATTACCTCTTAATCCTATTTCAGTTGAGGCACCTTTTCAACAATGGGGGTTAGATTTCATTGGATACATTAACACAAACTCTTCTATTTAGCACAAATAGATTTTAAATACAACTGATTACTTAAAAGAATGGATTGAGGCTATACCAACCAAGAGAGCCACTAATGTTTTCATCATGGATTTCTTAGAGAACAATATTTTGTCAAGGTTTGGGTGTCCTAAAAGGATTGTAACTGATAATGCACCTGTTTTCAAATAAAAAAGGATGATGATTTTTTTCCATAAGTACCATATCAATTTGAATCTTTTCACTGCATACTATCCTCAAGGAAATGGGCTTACAGAATATTCCGACAAAATATTAGTGAATATAATCAAAAGGTTGTTGGAGGAGAATAAAAGAGATTGACACACAAAATTCAAGTATGCATTGTGGGAAGACATGAGAAGCACTAAAAGGGAAATTGGGATGTAACCTTTTCAGATGGTTTATGGAGCAGAAGTGTTTTTTCCAGCATCTTTATCTCTTCTAGTCATGAAATTTATGAAAGAAAAAGAGGAGGAACCAAACCATATGTAGATGAGAATCAATAAGATTATTGAGTTGAATGAAATAAGGGATAGGGCTTATGACAGAGTACAGGTACATCAAGAAAAGGTAAAAAAGACTTTTGATAGGAGGCTGAAGGAAGAGCAGTTTCATATTGATGATATGGGTTTGAAGTGGGATGCACCTAAGGAGGAAAAACACGGAAAATTTGATCACATGTGGAAGGGACCATATATTATTGTAGCTTTCAAGGGAGACAATTTATTTATATTACAACACTAGGATGGGGTTCAGCTAAAAGGAGATATGGTAAATGGAAGGTTTCTGAAACATTACTTATCCTAAGGTGGAAGGTAATTTTTGTATCATAGTTGTACATAATTGCTTAATCTGAAGAAATCAGTAGAGATGGCGAGCTAGGATACTTGAAGTTCGGAGAGAAGGCCCTAAGATTTGGAGGGGTTTCCATTTTATTTTATTTTACATTTAGAAAAAGAAAAAATGGATTTTGAGTTTGTACAGAAGGATAAAACATGCACTGGTCTGTGGGTTCTTAGCTACCTACAAGGAGGGTAACATCCCAAGTTGGAGCTAGCTATTAGGACCATTTCTTCTTAGCAGTTGGAAAGGGGAAGAACTTAGAAAAATAAGGCGTGGTGTGAAATGTTTTATAATATGACTAGAGGTACATCATAAGGTGCTTAAAGAATAATAAATGAGTTATTTAGAAACTCTAAATCATGATATAATATTTAGAAATAAGTTAAATCATAATCCACACCTATGTTATCATGTTATACCTTTCGATGGTGTAGATATATGGATGGATAGATCTACAATTGTTAAATAATTCACTAGCTAAAGTTGCGCAAGGAAAGAAGTTTAGGAATTTAATGAAATGAGATAAAAGGGAGAAAAGATCAACGGTCATGCAAAAAGGTAAAATAGATATGCGGTTGAGATTGATTCCGCTGGTGCAACTAGCACGAACGAATAAAATTTTCCAATTAGTAGAAAAGATTACACGCCAAATAAATCAACGTCAGAGATCAAAAGGAGAAAGTGATCGATGGTCCATAAACATTCCGCTGGGTGAACATGCAGGGGAAAAGTAAAGTTGGAAATCAACGGAAAGTGGTATAGTCCGAACAAATCAATGGTTGATATCAATGCTTGATTAATATCAACAACTGTAGATCATCCGTCGATTGAATTTGCACTGAGAGAAGAAATTTTGAAATTAGCGAAATGGATTAAAGGGTTCATAGGATCGAGGGTGGATATTTGCTGATGAAAAGGTCTACGATCTAGAGATATTCCGCTACTATAATATGCACGGATATAATTTTCATGATCCTCAATAGAATCAGTTAAAGGGAAAACATAATCGAAGGATAGGATTGGGGCTGATGAAGATCTACAACAAAGGTTGAGTCCTCTGGAGAAAGGTGCATACTGTTTATAAATTTGAATCTGAGCGGAATATTCTGAGCATAATATTTAAAGGTATGGATTAATCAACGATTGATATTCATGGAGAATGAGATAAATGGATATTTGCTAATCCATTGATGACAGGTGCAAGTCAATTATTTTTAGGATTGGTGACAGTAAATTAACAAAAATATCTACGGTGGTGAATAAAGGGATGATGGATCTACGACACAGGGAATTCACTTAGTGAACCTCTCACATAGCACGTGCAATCATGGGATATTAAAGAATACCCTTAATTTCCAGAGATATTGACCCAAACTCTTTTTGTTGAAACCCCCTCCCAAATACTTAAAACCTCCTCCCCACCCATTTTTATACCTCAATCCTTATAAACCACCCTACCGACCCCCATCTTAAATCCTTCATCCCCCTAATGCCTGCAATATATTGGTCCAATTTTAGATAATTTTAAAACCCACAATATGAACTAACGTGATAGGATATTGGTGAACAAGTGAAGCCCCCATGATCTACGAAAATGAAGGGATCCGCAATCGAGAATTGCAGGGAGGCTAAAGTTAGATAGGGAAGCGAAATTGGGAATGTAAGGTTAAAAAAATTATCACGATCGATGACTAGAGATAAAAAGAGATCAGATCTATGGACAGAGGGAGATTCACATGGGATAAATATATGAATAATAATTGAGGATTCCAAAACATAAAATAATATAAAAGGAAAGCACGTGGAGGAGGACCATTTGTATTTTTGTGCATTGGAAGAAGAAACCTCGGTGTGCGTAGAAGAATCCAACTCATACATATTCAAGTCCACCTATCAACTGACCAGGTAGGCCACTTTTCACCTACCAAACAGTATAAAAATGGAGAGTGGAGGGGAAATAGAAACTTAGGCCCTTGGGTTTCAGAAAAATGAAGAGGTGTTTGAGGATAGGGATAGTGAAATTTTAGATACTCTGTTATCTTTTGGCTCCATTAACCGAATACAAACTAATTTGAAAACATTTAAAGATAAGGGTAAAGGCGTACATGGTGTTTACATGTACCATTTTCATTTTTTATGTCCAGAGAAAACCCTAAGTTTTCATGATTTCATTGAATGGCGTGCTTCTAATTATTCCTATTCTGATAGAGTAATTATGGATGCAACCAAGACTAAAATTATGTGTCCTATCAGCTCGTTAGTTGTCTATGATTCCCTTGCAGTTTCCTCCACATTCACCCAAAACTATTAAGATTTCAATGAATAAAACTTGGTCCAGTCATTCTATGAAGCAACCATTGAACATAAACAATATATTTTCACTACTTTTTTTAAACCAGATGTATCCCTACAAAATAAAGCCTTACCTATAGATACCAATTTCTTGAATGAAGAAACTAAACTGGTCATTTCATTAATGAGTCAGTTTTTAGGTTTGGATACAGATAGGTATGTCACTGAGCTGTTAATGAGTCTTCTTTACAGAGTTAGTACTAGTCAGTTTGAGTCCCAATAATCCCAGTCATTTTTCCTTAAGTTTGATGAATTCATAGCTGAGAGAATTCACTTTCCATTGGAATTTCCATAGTACAAAGTATTTCAGATTCCTATCTCATTTAGTAAGGATGTTCCTGTTTTTCAATGAATAAAATTTTCAACTACCAGAGATGGTTTTGACTGATGATATCAACAGGAGTTTCTTCAAATACATGAACATTTTAATGGATGAAGTTTGCAAGGTCTTCTTCTATAACAAGTTGCCCAGAGTTTTTCCAGCCATGGAGGAATTTTTGTAGTTTTCACCAGATAAGAGAATTGGTGATTGGTTTTTATTTGAAGAACACACAGTCATAAAGATATATGGATTCACTCATGAATAATATATATTACTTGCATTTCTCACTCCAAGAGTGTTTTCACTAGAGTTTATCATACATAAGCTTATTGTTGAAGTTGAACATTTTATAAGTTTCAAAAAAGCTTCAAAGATTAAATTTCCTTGGGTGGTTGCGCCATTTATCATTAAAAGTAAAGGTGCATTGCTTATAGTAGAAATATTGCTTAGGGATATGGGGTTTCAGATAGATGTTGCAATAAATTATGACCCCCATCACATCATTTCTATAAGGAAACAAGTAAATAAGAACGAGACATTTGAACATCAAGAGGTTGAAGGCTTGGATGAAAGTGCAAACTAGTCAGATTATCCTTTGTTAGTACAAAATGAAGATGATATGCAACAAGATTCTACATCACTAGTGCATGATAATAATTCCATACAACCATATCCATTGGCTATTTTCCTAGCACCGTAGGTAATTACTCCTATTACTAGTCATTCTAAAATGATTATTAAAAGAACCTTTTCTGATGCTATAGAAACAGAGCATGAACATAATTTGGAAACATGAAAGAAACAAAAGGTTGAAGTGGAAGGTGAAATGGTAAAGGTGACAAATACTGAAGGGAAGAAAAAAGAAATGAAGGTGAAAGGCCCATCATTTGTGATAAAGGAGTATGCTTTTTTAGAGACTCCTGAAGAATCTACATATAACTTCAAGACTAGAGCCGAGTTATTTGATAAGTATAGAAATGAAAAAGAAACATCAATGGATGAATCTATGAAATTATATTATGAGGTAAGAAAAATATAAAATAAGGATGTTTCTTTGGTTACTGTTAGGGATCATACTTAAAACAATTCAAACCTAGCAATAACCACTAAGAATAAAGTAGCATAAATGAGGATGAATCTGAAAAAAAACATGTGTTAGATATGATCCATTTACATAAGCAGACTGGAGAAGTCATATACAGTGATCTTCTCAAAGAAACCCTAAAGATGTCTAGGTTACAATAGACTAAAAGTAAAATTGAGAATCAATTGAGACAAGAGAGGGTCAAAAATAAAGCACACCCGCAACAAATTAAAAAGCTTCAAGGATATCTATTAACTGCTGGGAGTGAGGAAAATAAAGGAGAATCAACTCATAAGTTGCTTAATGAGAAAGAAAATACAATTCAATTATTGAAAAAGAAGCTGAAGATTCTTGCCACTTAGCTTATATAAGCTTTGGATCTTACATAGCTGGAGAAAGAGAAAGAAACATTGAATGATGAGCTAAACAACTGCAAAGCAAAAATTCTAAAGTTTGTTGAAGAAAAAAGAGAATGGGAGAAAGAAAGAGTGCTCTTGATTGAGAATGAGAAGGCCCTGAAGCAAAAACAAATTGAGTTAGAAAAGGAAGTAAATGAAAAAGGGAAGGAACCTTAGGTACAAATAATTCCACCCCCTGTACAAGCTAATGAAAAATCTATTATGCAGGAAATGTCCCATGTTAGCTTAAGAGATTTAGAGATTGTTGGTTTGAAGAATAAGAATACGAATTTGGAAAATGCAGCTCTGAAGAAAGAGGAGGAAATAAAGCCTATGGAAAATAAGTGTAAAGACCTCCTAGACAAAAATGATAAATTAATGAAGCAGTTGACTAGACAAATCCTCGTGCAAAGAGCTAATCATATCATCTGGGATATGATTATAGAAAAAACATCAAAACTTAGACCATATATCAATTACATCTTAGATAAGGAAATTGTCATGCAGGCTGTTAAACAAAGCAGTGTAGAATAGTTAAGGAAGTTTTGAACAAAAATACCATAGACACTGCAAATAGTACAGTTAGTTTTTTGAATGGTCTGACATAGGATGATCTGAAGGCAACAGGGATTAATGACAAGATTTCAATCATCAGTTGGGAAAGAAAGGTTATTGGCAAGCATCAACATCTTGACAATGTACATGATAATATAGATATCATGCAACATCAAGTTAAGATGTTTATTGAATTATTCACACTTTCATTTAAAAAGGGTTTACTTTTCTTTTGGGAAGAAAGTGGTAAACTATTTTCTCAGGAAGAATACCATGCACAATTGGTCAGATGCAGACTGGACCATAAAATTTTTGAAGATATGCAACAATATTTGTATGGGAAAACAATAGTGGACAAACTTTATGAAGTTTTTGAGATATTGCATACTTTCATAGCCACTTGAACACAACTGCTAGAAAGTTCTTATGTGGACCATGTGGAACTAAGGGTATTGGAAAAGGAAATGGCCAGTTTGGAGCTGCCAACTGTCAACCAATGGAAGACAATTGAAAAATATGGAAAACCCAAATATAGGATGCATGGATGAATACACATTGAATATTTTTTGAATACCATTTGAATATTAACTAGTTAACAAATGATAGTTTATTTTCTGAGCAGTTAATAGTTAGGGAACCAAAATGATAGATGTAAAAAAGCAGTTATTTTCCTATTTTTAGCATATAGTTATTTATCATCTCATGGAGCATAATTTTGTATTTAAGAAATTTTTTGTAATGTAACAAGGGTTGGAACCCATGAGATAATTTTCATTGTAATAAAGATCCAAAGATTAATAAAATTGCAGAGCCGAAGCATTCCTTTTGACAGATATTCCTGTGTTATCATCTTTTCAATCTATACTTTCTTTCCTTATATGTGTATGTGTTTCATGTTTAAACTTCCATTTTGTTTTCCTTTATTATTTGAATGAGTTTATAATGATTCAGAATTCATATCCATATGCTTTGTTTCATTGATTTTAAGCATTCACAAAACCTTTCTTCTAAAGTTAATGGTGGATTCAACCTTGATAGATGTCCACATTGATGGATTGTATATAATTTCTTCTATATCACCATACATTAATATTTTTGACTGTGAAGAGATAGATACCTTGCCTTTGTTAAAATTCCATTGCAATAGACCTGTAAATGTTTATTTTCCCACATGACTCCATGCCCAATGTGCACTTGTTTCAACCATAATCAATTTTAAATTTAATTTCTTGTTAAATATATCTGGATTTTGAGATAAATACCAAAAGATCCCTCTCTGGAGAGAAAGAAGCCAACTTTCTTTCTGAAATACTTGTTCTGTGGTTACCTTGGGGTCGCCCTTTCACAACCGAGGTAAAATATGAGTGCTAACATAATGCTTTCTAGATTTGGATGTTTTCTTCTAGTTTCTATATTTTTTATAAAGATTCCAAATGGTCAACATATTATCTCTTATGCGCCCTCCTAACCAGATATTCATCAACACTTATCCAAAGATTAATTTATTTAATAGAATAATAACAACTTCAAATATCTCATACATTAAGAAGTATTAATTTCCTAAATAATTTGTTGTCCAAAATTAATCCCAACAATTATTGATTTTTTTCTCCATTTAATTCTTTCACTAACACCCATGGAGTTGGATGGGTTAGGGGTTTCTCCATGGTGTTTTCCAAATGGGGATATGATAGTATTCCCATCCCAATTTTGCTTGTCCTCAAGAAACAACATTCCAAGCAAAATTGGGAGCTGTCCACCATGTTTTTTCTGTGCTACTCTTGTCCCCTATGCATGTTAATACAACAGAGGTCTTATCTCATGACTATATGATGACCAAATACAATAGTAGCATCTTGACAGAGGAATAAAAAATCTCTGATAGATTACGACAATAAAATGCATTTAGAATATCCTTCAAAGTTACAACATTTCAACACTCCCCCTTAACAAGAAGGGTATTCTACTGACAACAAAAAAATCAACTGTAGGAGAAAGGGGAGAGAGCATCTACAATAAAATCAGGGTGATACATATATACGTCATTGGAAGTTTTCAACAATCATCAACAACTGGAACAATTACTGTAACATCTCCAACATATTTATTACTGGAGAACCATCTTCTACAACACCGAGTGTTCATCTTTGATCTTCATCTTCTGCAACACTCAATCTCTCGATCATCTGCAGCAACACTTGATCTTTCGATCAACACCATCATCATCAACAAAAACATAACCTATAACACACATGATCCAATTACGACATGATCAATCCATTTCACTTTAGGACATACTTTCGAGGATGATGCAATCCTACCACATCACGTAGACAAATTTTTGTGGATCCAATTACAGGATGATGAATCCCTATCACTTTAGGACATAATTCCAAGGATGATGCAATCCTACTACCTCATAGAGAAAAAAGTCTGTAGATCCAATTATGGGATGATAAATCCCTATAACTTTAGGACATAAGTCCAAGGATGATGCAATCCTAATACCTCACAGAGACAAAAGTCTGTGGATCCAATTATGGGATGATCAATCCCTATCACTTTAGGACATGAGTCCAAGGATGATGCAATCCTACTACCTCTTAGAGACAAAAGTCTGCAGATCCAATTACGTGATGATAAAGCCCTATCACTTTAGGACATAAGTCCAAGGATGATAAAATCCTACTAGCTCACAAATACTAATGTCCAGGGATGATACAATCCCACTGCAACATCATCAATCTGCTCCCCCTTTTGAGGAGGGTCTACAACATAATTAACATGCTCCCCTTTCAAGGAGGGTCTACAACATCATCAACCTACTCCCTCTTTTGAGGAGGGTCTACAACATAATAATAATTTTTTCTCCTTACGAGGAAGGTCTACAACATCATCGTCACTATTACTCCTTACGAGAAAGGTCTATAACATCATCATCAATGTTCCTACTTATGAAGAAGGTCTACACAATCATCATCACTGTTCCTCCTTACGAGGAAGGTCTTTTCGAACCACACCAATCTTTTCACGGAAGTATTCAAACTTTACTTGAGACAGAGGCTTGGTCAACACATCAACAACTTTCTCATCGGTACTCACATACTGGAGCTTTATAGCTCCCTTATGTACCATATCCCGTATGTAAAAATATTGAATTTGCATGTGCTTTTATTTGTCATGGAACACTGGGTTCTCTGTCATCCTTATACAACTCTAGTTGTCACATAGAATCATTGTGGTATCCAACTCCAGGTCAAATAGACCTGAAATTAACTTCCAAATCCACATGGCTTCACAACTAGTATAACAAGTTGTGATATACTCTGCTTCAACTTTGCTGAGAGAAACACTGCACTGCTTCCTGCTAAACCATGAGATCATGGAAGATCCCATAGAATAACATCCACTTGAGGTGCTCTTCTTTTCTGAGGCACTTCCAGCCCAATATTCATCTGTATAAGCATACAATCTGTAGTCATGATATCCAACATAGTATAGACCAAAGTATGTCATACATTTTAGGTACCTAATCACATGCTTTGCAACTATCAGGTGAACACGTCTAGGTTTAACTAGATATTGGCTCAAGGTGTTCACAACAAAGCATGTATCTGGCCTGGTATTCATCATATACAACAACAAGCCAATAATCTATATGTATTGAGTGACATCCACTAACTCTGATGATTCATCAGATAACAACTTCAGGTTGGTATCCATGGGTGTGGTCATGGCTTTATAATCCAACATATCAAATCTTTTTAATATTTCCATAGCATACTTTCCATGGTTGATAAAGATTCCTTCTGGGATCTGCCATACTTCCAGACCTAGAAAATAATGCATCAATCCAAGGTCTTTCATCTCAAATTCTTTGGCAAGCTTCTTCTTACACTCTACAATCTATTTCTCATTTCTTGTTAGAAATAAGTCATCCATATACAACAATAATATGATAGGTTCATCATCCATAACCTTAAAGTAAAGTTTAAGGTCGAATTTGCTTTTGGTAAATCCCAATCTCATCAAAAAGTTATTTATCCTTCCATACCAATCTCCAGGAGCTTGCTTCAGTCCATACAGAGCCTTCTTCATCTTACATATGTGTGTCCATCTGTCTTCAACTTCAAATCCTTGAGGCTGTTCTATATACACTTATTGATTGATAACACCATTCAAGAAGGTTGTCTTCATATCCATATGGTGTAAAATCCACTTCATCATGGATGGATGTGCCATGATGTTTCTAATAGAAGTGGACCTTGCTACTAACGCAAATGTATTTTCATAATAAATTCCCTCTTTCTGAGAAAATCCTCCAGCCACAAACCTTTCCTTGTATTTCTCAAGACTTCCATCAGTTGCATGCATTATCTTGTAGATCCACTTGGAAGATGCCACACTCTTTCCTTTTGGTTTGGGAACTATATCCCAAACATCATTCTTCATTATTGATTGGAATTATTTCATCATTTATTCTACCCATTCTTTCTTATGTACAACTTCTTCATAACTGGTAGGTTCTTGATCTACATGATCACACATCAGAGCTACATAATTAGAAAATGGATTTGATCTCTTTCTTACTCTTGTGGAGCCTTCTGGAGATCCATACTTCTAGTCTTCTTGTATAATTCATCTTACCCAGGAAATCTATCTCTTTCTTGATATATTCATAGTAGGAGGTTCTTGAGGTTCTAGCATATCATGGTCCTATGATGTTTCTTCTTCAAGGGAGGGTGCAACTTATATATTTCTAGGAGGTGCATCTTCTTTATATACTTCTTCATGTTGACACTTTTTGGATCTCTTGAGAGCTGCTTCTTCATCAAATATGACATCCCTGCTAATTTCCATGTGATGGAATCCTGGAATGTATATTATAAAGGATTTGGAGACTTCACAGTATCCAACAAATATTCCCTTCTTTCTGGAAGGTTCCAACTTAGTTCTCTCTTTTTTTTTTATGTGAACATATACTAGGAAACCAAATATCTTAAAGTGGCTTACTTCAGGATTCTTCCCCGTGAACACTTATTATGGATTCTTGAATCTAAGGGCACTATGGGATAATCTATTATGTACATAAACTGTTTTTCTTGCTGATTCAACCCATAGATGCATAGGAATATATTGATCATGTACCATTGTATTCACTGCTTCCATAATGGTCCTATTATTTCTTTCCACAACACCATTCTGTTGAGGTTTGTAGGGAGTGGTTAGTTCCCTCTTGATTCTAGCTTCTTTACAAAAGGATTGAAACTCTTTTGAAGTATATTCTCCACCATTGTATGTTCTGAGTGTCTTGATTCTTCTTTTTGAATGATTCTCTATCAAGGATTTGAATTCCTTGAATTTTCCAAATACTTCATCCTTTGTTTCCAAGAAATATATCTATGTATTTATTGAATAGTCATAAATAAATGTAACATAATATTCATAACCACTCAAAGATGTGGAGGAATTGAATGGATTAATTCCAACATACCTTTAGTCTTTGTTTAACTCTTCAAAAATGGATTCTTGATATTCTTTCCTCTTGCAAATCCTTTGCAATTTCCTTCATGATTAATCTTCAAATATGGTAAAAATGTTACTAGTTTTCTCACATGGGGTAGTGCTTTGTAGTTGAGGTGAGAAAGCATCCTATGCCATAGTTCACTTGGGCTAGTGGTCTCATGAACAAGGGTTGTTTCCAAATGCCCCTTGAGTTTATATAATCCTCCTTATTCTTCACCAATGACAACTGCATCTTCAATTGATTTTATTTTGGGCCACATAAGTACTTGTCCATCTATAAATGAAACCCTATATCCTTTCTTATATAATGCTGAGATAAAAAGTAATTTATTCTTCAAACCTGGTACATATAAGACTTCCTTTATTTTCATGGGGGTTCCAGAATCAAGATTGTAACTTGCTTCACCAATACCTTTGATAGGATATTGATAGTTATGTCCTAATGATACTTTCTAAGGAGAGTTATTCTCTTCAAGTTTTGACAGAGTTTTCTTTTTTCATGTCATGGGTTTTGAAGAACCACTATCAATAAGCCATGTATCTTCTCCAGGTGTCATAGAACCAAAGAGTGCAAAGAATAATACATACTCTTTTGCATCTTATTCTTTTGCTTTTTTTCTTTGAGGTCCTTCTTCCATTTCTTATTCATCTTCAACTAGGTGTGCATGGTGTATTTTGTTGTTATTATTGTATTCTTCTTTCTTCAATGTAAAATTTCTGGCATTGTGTCCTATCTTGTGACAATGGGAACATTGAAAGTTGGAGCAGTCTTTCCTTTGATTGTTTCCTCTTGTCCTTTGGAAATTTTTGGGAGGTTGAGACTCCTTTTGTCTTTCCTTCTTGAATTTGGATTGACTTCTTTCTCTTTTGGTATGGGTGGCTAGGGATTGATCATATTCTTTAAGTAGGGCTTCTCTATTGGCTACTCTAGCCTCCTCTTGGATGTAATATTCCCATACAATGTCAAACTTCATGCTTTCCTTTCTAGCACACATAGTATGTATGAATGTATCCCAAGGTCTAGTGAGACCATTGAGAGCAGTCATAACTAGTTCATAATCATCAAGGGAGTATCCAATGGCTTCTAGTTTCTCCTTGATGTGGGAGACCTTGTGAGGTAGTATTGAATGGATTCTCCTTGGCTCATCTTGGTACTCTTCAATTGAATTCTCAAATTCATATTTCTATTTATGTTCCTTCCTTCATACATTCTGGATAGGGCATCATACATCTCCTTCGGGGTCTCTTTGGATGACACTTGAGGAATCAACAATGATCCTCATTTCCCTAATCAGTTCATTCTTCTGCTTCTCCTTACCTTCATCTTCTTCAGGTTCTGCAACTTCTCCTTTGATGTATTTGTCAAGATCATTCTATCTAAGAATGAGACCAATACTATATTTCCATGCTCATAAATTCTCTATGCCTTCTAGCTTGTCCTCAAGCTTAGCGCTTGGGGACATCTTATCCAGGAGGTCACTAAAAAAATAAAATTTCTCAAAATGCTGAACTGACCTTACCAGGATATGCGATTAAATGAGGCGAGTTTACTGGTACACTTGATGTATGGAGATTCCAAATCTTCACTCTCAAAATTGACTTGCGAGATTCTGGTTTGCAGTTTCTGTAGTTTTTTGGTTTTCAGCAATTTTTTGGTCCAAATTCAAACTAGGGTTTGAATTTCACAGAGATATACCCACTCAAAAATTTCAATCTAGGGCTCAATAGATGCACAAATTTCTGTGCAATCAGATCTCTAAAATTCCAACTTTGACAAAATCTCTAATTTCTTTCCGGAGGGAGAGGAGAGAGAGTTTACCCTTGGGAAAGTTGTTATATTTAGGATAGATATGATACCATTTTAATATTATATATTCTTAGCTAGATATAATTAGTATTCAATTCAATTTCACAACAATATAATATGTAGGATCACTAAAACAAACACAATCACAATCACAATATATAAACAGATTTATCCTGGGAAACCCTCTAGGGGAAGAAAACCCAACAAAACTTCCTCTATATAGATGTATCAAAAGTACAAAGATAAAAACCCAAATAGGTTCTCCTTCTCCTTGCAAATATACATCTCTCTATTTCTTATGCGCTATACACACGTGAGTGTGTGTGTTCAAATGAGGAACACACATCCTCTATTTATACTCTATCTTCCACTTGAATTTTTCCCTAACAGGTCAGCCCCAACAATCTTACTGGGATGACTTCACCTAGGAAGACACAAAACAATATCATTTTATACTATGGAGGATTCTATTGACCCAACTTACAATGAAGGTTTTACCTCATGACTCTGTTGATTTTTCAACATTAAACTAGAATTATTAGGATCTTTAATTGAGAGAATAACAAGCACAACAATCAAACACAAGAGACAATGAACACAGTGCTTTTCCTCGGGGAAACCATAAATGGAGAAAACCCCGCAACTTCCTCAGAGATAGAATCAACACCAAAATAGAAAATCCCAAAACAGTAAGTGATCTCCGATAGTAGTATCCTTCTTCTTATCTAGCCCCAGTGTCTTCTCCTTCCTCAACTATGCGCTACACTTGAGTGTGTATGAGTTGTGTGATAAATAGAGACTCCAGTTCTCTATTTATACTAATACCGACATGGCTAAAACCCTACTAGGGCCGACCTCTACTAGGAGAGTCTAATAACCCTAGTGCCCCGAAACTGTGGGGACTTTAACCCTTAGACAATCGGAGGGTTACCCACTATGACTTGACATGACTTGTTTACATTATAGATCCTCCCAATTGGAACATCGGGGAATGACAACATGAATCAATTACATAATAGATACATCTCGGAATAAACATCGGGTTACAAGACATAAGATACATAGATGAATACATTCCAAAGTTACAAATACATCAACACTCCCTCTTAACTAGGAAGGTATTATTTCGACACAATTTTCAGCACTGGTCTTCTTCTCTGCATCAACTGGATAATATCATCATCTTCAAGTATTATTCATCTTCGAGTCTTCGAGTCATCTTCTTCTTCTTTATCATGGGATCTGCATCATCATGACTACTGGCTCATCACTGCTGGATCATCAGTCGATATGGATCATCATCAAGTTTGGATCATCTCATCTAGATCACTTGATCGGGATCATCTCATCTAGATCATCATCACAACTGGATCGTCACTTGATCTGGATCGTCATCAAGTATGGATCATCTCATCTAGATCACTTGATATGGATCATCATCAAGTCTAGATCATCATCATATGCTATCTCATAATGTTGCTATCTCAATTCTTCTCGTCACAAGAAGTTATACAGAGTCAATCCTGTACGCCTACCCTTCATGTAGGTCTTCATCAGCACTTATATCTAACACATAAGTCATAATGGCCCACCCATCTCTTACATCTGACCTCATATTGTTAGAAAGGTATGCCCAGCACTCACATCTAACCTCATCTTGTCAGAAAGGCCCAGCACTCACATCTGATCTCATCTTGTCAGAAAGGATCAGCACTTATATCTGACCATGTGCAAGCACACTGCATCGAAAAGGCTCTGCACTTACATCCAACCTCATCCTTTCAGAAAGACATAGCACTTACAGTCGACCATGCTCGAAAGCACCGCATCGACAAGGCTCAACACTTACAAACCAACCATGCACGAAGAACCGCATCAGAAAGGGATCTGCACTTACAAACTAACCATGCACAAAGCACCGCATCAGAAAGGGCATGCACTCACATCTAATCATGGAGGAACTAATCCTACCATCGCATCAGAATGGCCCCCATTCCTCGACTGAGCTACCTGGTAACCGACCAGGTGCCTCCATTCCTAGAATGGCAGTTGCCCTTACATTTCGTCAGAATGGCCAACACTCACATATGACATGGGAGGAACCTAATCCTTTAGACATGATAGAATGGTTCAGCCCTTACATCTGATCAAGTGGGAACACATCCCTCTATCACATCAGAATGGATTCTCAGTCCTAGACTGAGTTTTCCTGGTAACTGACCAGGTGCCTCCATTCCCAGAATGGCAGTTTCCCTTACATCTGTCCTACTTGACAGAATGGCCAGCACTCATATCTAACATGGAAGGAACCAATCCTCTCATGATGACATAATGGCTCAGCCCTTACATCTGACCATGGAAGGAACCAATCCTCTCACCATGTCAAAATGGATATGGGTCTCATCACTTTCTCTTGGAGGATACCTCGATCTGGAGAACACCAAGCTTATCCCTAAAGTACTTAAACTTCAGCCTAGCCAATGGCTTCATCAATACATCAGCTATTTGTTCCTCCGTCGCAACATACTGGAGCTTCACTGCTCCCCTCTACACCATATCCCCGATATAGTGATACTTGGTCTCGATATGCTTCGACTTTTCATGGAACACTGGATTATCTGACAACTTCACGCAACTTTGGTTGTCATAGTGTATACAAGTAGCATCCAACTGGAGATCAAATATATCAGACAGTAGCTTTCGTAGCCATACTGCCTCACAACTAGCTGAACAAGCTGCGACATACTCTGCTTCAGCTGTACTTAGTGCCACATAGGATTTCTTCCTGCTAAACCAAGAGATCACACCTGATCCCATACTGAAGTAACATCTTGAAGTACTCTTCCTATCGATGGCACTTCCTGCCCAATATGAATCGACATAACCCTCCAACTTAATCTTTTGATTTGACCCATACTTGAGCCCATAATTGACTGTACCCCTCAGGTACCTCAGAATATGTTTTGCAGCAATCAAGTGAACATTTCTTGGATCTGTCAAGAACTGGCTCAAAGTGTTCACAACAAAGCAAATGTCTAGTCTCGTGTTCGTCAGGTACATCAAGGACCCAATCATCTGACGATACATCGTAGCATCAACCGACTCTAATGAAGCATCACTCAATAGCTTCAGGTTCGATGCCACAGGTGTGGCCATATCCTTGCAGTCCATCATCCCAAACCTCTTTAGGATCTCTATTGCATACTTCCCTTGTCCAAGGAAGATTCCATCTGTACTCTGCCACACCTCCATACCTAAGAAATAATGCATCATACCCAAGTCCTTCATTTTGAACTCGGTAGCAAGATTTCTCTTCGCATCATCAATTAAACCATCCATACCTGTTACAAACAGATCATCTACATACAGTAGAATCATCACTGGGTTGCCATCTTCAATCTTGTAGTACAGGTTGGAATTTGCTTTACTCTTGGTAAATCCCAAACTGGATAGAAAGCCGTGAATTTTTCCGTACCAAGTCCTGGGTGCCTGTTTCAAACCATACAGGGCTTTCTTCAATCTGCATACATGAGACTCCCTGTCATGTGTCTTGAAACCAAGTGGCTGCTCCACATATACTTCCTCTTCTACTACACTATTCAAGAAAGTAGTCTTGACATCCATCTGGTGTATCTTCCATTTCATCACTACAGCCAGAGCTAGTACTGATCTGATGGAAGTGTATCTGGCTACAGGTGCAAAGGTTTCTTCATAATCTATTCCTTCTTTCTGAGAGAAACCCTGAGCCAAAAATATTTCTTTATATTTTTCAACGCTACCATCTGTAGCATGCTTGATCTTGTAGATCCATTTGGAAGTTACAACTGACTTCCCTTCTGGTCTTGGGATAACATCCCAAACATTTTTCTTCATGATCGATTGATATTCTTCGATCATAGCATCCTTCCATTCTTTTCGTTCTTCTGCTTCTTCATAACTGGAAGGTTCTTTGTCAATGAAATCACATAGTAAAGCTACATACCCAGAGCATGATCTGGTCCTCTTTCTTTCTTTGCGATTCTCTTCTGGAGCCCCATATCTTTCCGCACCTTGGATAAGTTCACGTACCCAAGTAGGTTTCCTCTTATGAGGATTCTTCTCCAGAGGTGGATCTACTGGTCTTTGTGGTTCTTCAAATTCTTGATCTTCTGCTTGAATTTCTTCATTCATGGTTGTGTCATGAATTCTGGGTGCTTCTACTTCTTCAGGTTCTTCAGTAGGTCTCTTTCTTGGTCTGTTGTAAGCTGTGTCTTCATCAAATGTCACATCCCTGTTGATGTCAATATTCTTGTATCCTGGGAAATAGATTCTGTAAGCCTTCAAGCTTTCAGAGTATCCCACAAATATACCCTTCTTTCCTGAAGGATCTAATTTTGTTCTCTTCTCTTTTGGAATGTGTATGTACACATGACAACCGAATATTCTAAGATGGCTAACTTCTGGTTTCTTGCCGAAGAAGATTTATTTAGGAGTCTTGTTCTCGAGTACTCTATGTGGAGTACAGTTCTATACATATACCGCTGTTCTGGTAGCTTCCGCCCAAAGATGCATAGGAAGATCTTGATCATGAAGCATAACTCTTGCAGCTTCCATGATAGTTATGTTCTTTCGTTCCGCAATCCCATTCTGTTGAGGATTATAAGGAGTGGACAACTCCCTCTTAATCCTTGATTCTTTACATAGCTCTCTGAATTCATTTGAAGTGAATTCTCTGCCATTATCTGATCGAAAAGTCTTGATGTTATTTTCAGTGTGGTTCTTGATCAAGGCTTTGAATTCCTTGAATTTGCTGAATACTTCATCTTTGTTCTTCATGAAGTAAACCCATGTCTTCCTAGAAAAATCATTAATAAAAGAAACATAATATGCATACCCGCTTAGTGAGCTTGATGACATAGGACCACATACATCGGAGTGGATGATTTCCAATATTCCTTTTGCTTTGCTTTCGCTACTTGGAAAAGTCTTCTTTGTGTTCTTTCCCTTCCCACATCCTTTTCAGAGCCCATAATGTTTTTCTTGCATTTCTAGAAGACCTTCAACATCTTTTCTTGCAATAGGTAGTGCTCTGTAATGCACATGTGCAATCCTTCTATGCCAAAGTTCACTTGGCTCTACTGTGTCATGGACCAAATCTTGTTCTAGATGGCCCTTCAATTTGTACAAACCTCCTTCTTGTTCACCAATCACTATTGCATCATAAATAGTCTTTCCTTTTGGCCACATGATGACTTGACCATCTATGAATGCAACCCGCATTCCTTTTGCATCCAATGCTGATATGGAGAAAATGTTCTTCTTGAGTCCTGGAACAAACAACACTTCCTTCATTGTTATAGAATTTCTAGATTCTATCTTATAGGAAGATTCCACACTACCTTTTATTGGATATTGGTAGTCATCTCCTAGCTTCACCTTGTGAGGTGATTCATGTTGTAAGAGTTTCACAAAGGATTCCTTGAATCGAGTCATATGTTTGGAAGCTCCACTATCTATAAGCCAATCATCACTTCCATGAGTAATGTTACCTGTGAGAGCGGAGATCAAAACATATTCATCCTCACTTGAAGAATCTTCACTTTCATATTTGGTTCTCTTTGATGAAGGTTCATCATCCTCTGCAGCATGAGCATGATGTATTTTCATGTGTCCCTTCTTCTTGTGAGAGCTACTTTTGTTCTTAGGACAATCTCTAGCAAAGTGTCCTTTTTCATCACATGTATAGCAAATGTACTTAGACCTGTCTCTAGGATTTCTAGATTTATTTCTATGATGAGAGTACTTACTTCTGTGATGGCTGGATCTGGACTTCTTGGATTGTACTGTGAGAGCTTGATCTCACTTCACATATTCTCTTCTCGAGCTGCTATCCGAGCTTATTCTTGAGAACATTCTTCCCACAGTATGCTGAACTTGACTAACTTCTTTCTAGCACAGATCCCTTGAATGAAAGAGTCCCATGTCCTGGGGAGACCATTCAAGGTGGTCATCACAATTTCTGCATTCTCCACTTCTTCATCTACTGCTTCCAAATGTTCCTTGATATGAGAAACCCTTGTGAAGTAAGACTGGATGGTCTCTGCATTCTGGATCTTCACATTCTTCAGTTGATTCCTTAGAGTCATCTTCCGGTTTATGTTCTTCCCTTCAAACAATTCGGTTAGGGCATAAAACATACCTTTAGGTGTCTTGAGGAAGGACACCTGTGGGATAAGGTGATCCTTGATAGAATCAGAAATGATCCTCTTTTCCATAACCATCTTCTTCTTATGTAAGTACTTAGCCTCATCTCCCTCTGGAACTGGAACCTCATCATGGATGTAGGAGTCTAACTCATTTTCTTCCAGGACTAGGGAGATCCTATACTTCTAGGCTCGGAAGTTATCAACTCCCTCAAGATTTTCATCAAGCTTGGTATGATGATACATATTAAACTAAGAACCTCAAATGGAAATACAAAATATTTAGATCTTACCAGGTCAAGATGTTAGATCTGGATTTGGAGCTGAAATCCTGCAGTACTGGATTAGGAGCAAATTAGGGTTTTTCTTTTCCAGAGTTCTGTCCACCCAAATGCCTTGAAATTTATCCCTACCTTTAATTTTGGGGAGGAGTTCAATCCATTCCTAGGCTCACTAAAAAATTCCTCTTCTGTGAAAATCCCAAATTTTCGACAGTAGTGTCGGGTCCAAAACTGAAAAACCTCAGAATTGGATTCTGCTTCAACAGAAAGATGCACCCTAGGGAGGAGAATTATTCCACCTTACTTTTGCTGAAAATATATGGAGGAAGATCCACAAACTAGGAAGCCCTAGTTCCCATAGCTGCACAATGTCTTCTTCTCAGGTTAGCTCTGATACCATGTTAGTTTTTCAACATTAAGCTAGCATTATTAGGATATTTAACTGAGAGAATAACAAGCACAACAATCAAACACAAGAGACAATGAACACAGTTTTTTTCCTCAGGGAAACCATAAATGGATAAAACCTCGCAACTTCCTTAGAGATAGAATCAACACCAAAATAGAAAATCCCAAAACAATAAGTGATCTTCGACAACACTATCCTTCTTCTTATCTATCCCCAGTGTCTTCTCCTTCCTCTACTATGCGCTACACTTGAGTGTGTATGAGTTGTGTGATAAATAGAGACTCCGTTTCTCTATTTATACTAATCCCGGCGTGACTAAAACCCTACTAGGGCCAACCTCTACTGGGAGAGTCTAATAAACCTAGTGCCCCGGAACTGCAGGGAATTTAACCCTTAGACAATTGGAGGGTTACCCACTATGACTTGACATGACTTGTTTACATTATAGATCCTCCCAATCGGAACATCGGGGCATGACAACATGACTCAGTTACATAATAGATACATCTTGGAATAAACATCGGGTTACAAGACATAAGATACATAGATGAATACATTCCGAAGTTACAAATACATCAACAGACTCTATGAGGATAAAATACAATAGTAACATCTCAACAGAGGAATACAACATATTCGATAGATTAAAACAATAAATACATTTAGAACATCTTTTGAAGTTACAATATTTCAACAATGCAGCTTCCCGATCAAACAGTTGTAACAAATGATTGCCAGGATCCCAAGTAAATATGATGAATGTAATGTGACTAAGACATCCACCACTACACTCCGTCAACATCCATGACACCCCAGGCAATCCATTAATCCAAGGAACACCTGGATCCCATGGTCCTTCATGCATACCATCCATCATAATTATTCTTGTGACAACTTGTCACTCCATAGTATGCTAGGATCCAACCACCACCATGTTGGAAGTTAATCACTCCTAAAGCATTTGAAGTTATTTTTCATCTGCTCCAACAATGTCTGGTTCTCTTTTTGTACAAACCGAATGATTACATGTTTTGTTGCTTCCAACATGTTCTGTATGCAATATGATTTTCTCTTGCATGGTAGTTCCAAATATTCCATGTACTTGCAAACACAATACATATATGTATGTGGACTAGAAATACCCAAGGGATGTCATACACACCCTTGATACTACTCTCATGGTAATACAATATCAGTAAAACCAAAAAAAAATCACAGAGGAGAAAAGAACCCTTACCTAAATGAATATCCATCTTGGCTATGTATCCATCCACCCAATCCATGGATGAATAAACACTTTTGCTTGTTGATCTATGTGATATGTAATCAACCACATTATTCAAAGCTAAGTTTTTTGTCCATATAGGAATCTCATGAGGTCTCTCCTCCAAGGCATGCATGCCAAAAAAATCCCTATAGATGCACCCAAGACTTGTGCATCCCTTGGCCTCCATCTCAGTGATGTAATTGTCTACCTAATCATTGGATAAAAAAATACCATTACTTGCAGACTGTTGTCCCTAGGAAAATATAGGAAGATTAAGCTAGAATTCTGGTTGCGAATATGAATATTCCGGTCACATGACAGAAGAGTGTGCAATGGAAAGAGAATCTGCAATAGAAGTAGTCAAGGAAAATAATCTACGATAGAAGAAGCCGTAGGAGAAGATTTGGCTACGAAAGAGAAGTTGTGAAGAGGAAAACCGCAATGGAAGGAACCACGATAAAAGAAGATTACAATAGTTGAAAATGACAGCTCAATTGATCATGGGTAAGAAGTGAGTTAAAATAGCGCATGCTTTGGGAATAAAACATCTTTTTTATTTTTGGGCTGGTAGTGCCTACTGTCAGTGCAAATGAATGTACAAGAATAGGAATGACAACCTGCCGACTAAAAAAATAGAGTTGGTTGACTACAACATGTAAGAGAATATAAAAGAGAGAACCCAAGATGTGTGCTAGTTGGTCTCTATCAGTTCCTATATTAGTAGAGTTGAAGAGTTGAATAGTTTTAGGTTTGTAGAGAAGAGAGTCGATCCAGGATGTGTGGATCGATAGTAGAGTGAAAGAGAGGAAAAAGTTAGAGACCTAATACTAGAGAGCATGAGAGGAGAGAAGTCTGTATAGATTGGAGAGAATATCTAGAACAAAGTCTGCAAGTTGAGTGCGCAGACAAAAGGTGCTATATATTTCTCATGCCATATGAAGAGCGCATTTATGTTTTTTACCAGATGGGTTTCCACGTTAAATGTTGTCTCTATGTGTATTTGATGAATATGTCTATGTTTAAGGAATGCATGATGTGAATAAGTAGGTCTGAATAGTTTGACTAGCATTTTTTTATGAATGAGTTTTTAGATGCTTTTGTCTCACTATTGATAGAGATAATATGTGCTAAATATTTATATTACTATTGTAATATCCGTTGATATAAAAGTAGAGTATTATCTTGAATGAATATAATAAGAATAGTAAATATACCCTCCGACTTCAATGGAGCGAGTTGGTAAGGTGCCATGAAATAAGAAATCCCCACCCAACTACAGAAACATGGTTTTGGTAGTTATCCATAGAGATATCTTGGGTGAGCCTTGCATCTACGTCACAGGTGCTTCTGACTGAGACCATCTCTATCGGGCCGATATCTTGGGCTTTGTTGACAGACAAACAAGGGTCTAAACCTGGGCCGAAGAGAAGGAAACACCAATGAATAGTTCTGTTGCTGGGGCTGTGAATCATTTTGGTGAGGGATATGTTTTGGCACCTAATAAAGATGGAAATCCAAGATTGGGTAGAGTTTAAAGCATTAGAGTTTGCACAGGAAGAAAGTGAAGAATCACAGTTGAATCCAACAAAGTGGTTAGAGCAGTACATTTATACCAATATTCATGAATGTTTTTTTTGTGAGTTTCCTGTTTTGTTGTATGAGTGGTTATTGAAGCTAGAAACCCAGTGGAAAAACCAATGAGGAGAACTGATAGAGTGGAGTCCTCAATTGATTCAACGGACGAAGAGTATTATCAACCCTATATTTAGGGCTGTCAATTTATGGGTAGAAAATAGTTTAGAAGGATACATCACTAAATTTTCTGTCAAGAAAATAACATCATATAGTGAGGCAGAAAGAAAATTTTTCCAAGGACCTAGAGGTAGATACTTGACATCTTTAAGAATTTAGATAAAGATGCTTGTATGTGAGAAAGGGATCTTGAGAATGGAGCCCAACGAGCAACAAACTGTACATGGAGACCTAGGATATGTCACAAGAAAAGTGTAAGAAAAATGGAGTAATATGGTATGCTCCCTAGTGGTAACAACACTAAAATAGAACGTGGACGTCTGAGAAGTGGAATAATATTTCGGTTGGGAAAGAGAAGAGGGACTATGACTAGAAGAGGAAGCTACAGTATGACTAGAGGAGAAAAATACGAGTTGACGTCACACTTTGACGTAGGTTATTACGACGATGAAGATGAATATCACCTTATATATGAAAGAGAAGAAGAAGAAGAAGAAGAAGCCCCAGATCTAGAGTACGCGTACAACACACCCATGAACCCGCATACATCTATGGAGGTAAGATCCAGAAAGTCGTCTCCTAGTGGGTTTGTTAATACAAGCAATAATAACTTTGGGAATAGCGGGAAATGGATTCCCTATAGCCATACTTTTTATCCAGCAGTACCAAGGACCAATATAATGGATGGGAATGATATTAAGTTGCTGATATTCAACATAAATGGGTTATATGACCCAGAGTAACATTGGTTTCTATGTGAATCCGTGTGGATCATGCGACAGGTCCAATATGAAGCTATTAAGAAGGCTCAAATGATCACAACCCTTAGAGTTTGTTCGTTGGACTGGTACATGAATTTCTCTATGGTTCCAACAAGAGCCACACATAAAACACTCAACCAAATTCGAGCGGGACTAATAGATGAATTCAAAAATCCCAAATTTGAGTTGTGGTGCATTACAAAGATTAAAGAGATTAAGAAATTATCTTTGAAGTCTGTGTGGGACTTCGAACAAAGATTTAAGATGCTAATGGCTAAAGTAAGCTTCCAGATGTTGGATGTACAACACAAAGAATGGTTTATTATGGCACTGTTACTGCACATCTGGATTCCTTTGATGAAACAAAATATTGTGTCATAGACTGAAGCTCTAAAGTTGGCCATGAAGCTAGAATCCTCACCTGTAGGAGAGACTAGTGTAGGGATGATGCAAATTCAGTCGCAACTATCCAACCTTACACTGCAACTCTAGGACATTAAAAAAGAGAAAGAGATCCAAGAGGAAATGTTGTGTACCAGATGCAGAACTGAGGGACACCATAAGGATAATTGCCTGACACTCATTAATTATGTTGCATCGGGAGTGCCGAACCCAATAAATACACAAGTGATGCCTTCATGTAGAATATGCTAGACTAAAGGCCATCAGCCAGAATAAATTTTTTACTTACAGAAGATTGTAACTGCGATGACTAGTTTATACTGTAATTTTTTCAAATTAGCAGGCCATGATGAGAAGGACTGTAGAGCATACGAACTACTGCAAGAGAAAGTAATGGATACCTATTTAATGAATACTGAAGAGTATATGCAAGTTTAGCAGGCTCAAGCTCAATCTCCATATGATTCGTATCCTTGGACCCAATATCCATAGAATAAGTACACGCAGCAATAATACCCTCAACCCATTGGGGGTGGAAATTTTAGAGGCCGAGGACAAGGAGGAATATTTTGTCATGGAAGAGGCCAAATTATATGTTATAATTGTGGGTGACCAAGAAATTTTATCAAGGACTATGTGAGTCCTACAAAGAAATGTTTCTATTGCAAATATTTTAATCATATTGTCAAACAATGTCCGTAGTTGATTGCAAAGTGGTAGGATAGAAATATGGGAAATCCAAACCCTTTGTAGAATCCCAACCCAAACTCCAATTAGAATATCTAAAATATTTTTTCTGAGCTGAGGGAACCACATACAGTTTTCATAAAAAGAGGAGGTACTGTGATTGGAGCAAACCAAGAAACACAACCTAAAAAACCGCAGGTGCGAACGACAACAAAAAAGAAAGTGTCATTTGATGCTAACAAATAAAAGAAAATATTCTTGGATGTAGGCATAATCCACTGACAAGAATCAAGCATCGCCTTGTGCTTCTACACTACTTGGAAGACTAATAATGGAGATGCCTAAAATATTTGACCAGCTGTTCCGAAAGCAACCAATGGAAAAGGTTAGTAATCTTAAAGAGTTTTCTAAAAGTTGCTTATCGATAATACAAGATAAAGATGTTGTCACAAAATTGACAACTCGAATAGAAGAACCTCAAGAAGAGGTGCGACCAGAAATAAGGGTTAACCATGTGGGAAAAATATTAAAGATTGGTCATGAGTTAAGGATGATTTCCTGGATAGTACATTATGATATGTACTATATTATCCTAAACTTGGGCTCTAATGTCAACATTCTGACATGACAAACATGGGAAAACATGGGGAAACCACAACTTGGGTGGTCTCCTATCCATCTCTGAATAACAAATCAATTAAAAGTTCTACCTATCGGTCGAATGACTCAAGTTCTTGTCGAGTTAGAAGGCTTGAGAACGTATGATGACTTTGAAGTAATTGGCATTGTCGATGACACAAATCCATATCCTGCACTTCTGGTGATCGAATGGGCAATTGATAATTAAACCATCATCAATTTTAAGAAAATAATCTTAACATTTGAATATTCAGAGCTAAGGGTGGTCACACCAATTGATCCACTAAAAGGTCAGAGATACATCAAGCCAGTAAATAGTGAAGGACAAGGTGACCATGTGGACCATATTTATAACATCACCTCTGCAAGGGGCGATTATGTGAATCCAACAGTAGACATAAAGCTTAGTTGGCTAAGTATTAGTTCTTGTACATCGAATTATGGTGAAGCATTGGAAAATTGGAAGAATTAGATGCATGAAGTATCCATGAGAAGATGCGAGAGAATTACACAATTTGTGCGATAGTTAGGAATAGAGGTAAGTGATCTACCAACATATGAAGGTTTACCTAATCTTGAATATTTTCTAACATAATTTGAAGAAAAAATCATAAAACCTCAATGCTTGTCTGCCCTATAATTTTCACTGAAAGCTACACCTTCTAGGTGGTGGATCACGCATAAAGAATCCATCTCAGAATGGCCACAATGTCGATACTTGATGGAGATACAAATCAGAGAAGAAATCAACTATACTGGTAAAAAGTATACATGATTAACCAATATTCCTGAGCATATTGAGTATTGGCGTGCGACATGGGAGGCATGTCCGCGAAATGAATGGGTCCATCAGTCCATACACACATTAGACATGATACCAAGGAACTGGTATACTTAAATTCAACATAGATGAGGGACTGATGAATGGGATGAAT
Organism: Pseudotsuga menziesii; assembly: GCA_001517045.1. Lineage (NCBI taxonomy): Eukaryota > Viridiplantae > Streptophyta > Pinopsida > Pinales > Pinaceae > Pseudotsuga > Pseudotsuga menziesii. The sequence continues at coordinate 171,719 of LPNX010774438.1, forward strand.
TAGATACTAGATTCAGACTCACATTTGAGTTTTCCAATGATCATCCTTTGATTGATGTTGCATTGCAAGTAATCAAGTCAAAGACATTTGAATATATGGGCTAAAGCAACACTAGTAATAGATTGTATTGCTACAATGACTGCCAAGTTCTTTTTCGACAATGTTGTGACTCGATTTAGATGCCCGAAGATTTTGATAAGTGACCAAGATACGCATTTTGTCAATTAGTTGATTGAAGATTTAACAAAATAATTCTAGATATAGCATAGAAAGACAATTCCATATCACCCTCAAGGGAATGGTGTTATCGAAGCATTCAACAAGATCCTGGAGAATGCATTGACAAATATTTGCAATGTTTAAAGAGATGATTGGGACTAGAAAATTCCCATAGTTCTATGGGAATACCATACGACTTGTAAGAAGTTGATATGAAGAACTCCATTTCTCCTAGTGTATGGACAAGAGGATTTGATGCCAATGGAATATATTACCTAGCCTAAGGATTGTCATGCTTACAGAGATTCCATATGTTGGTGTTGTTGAGAAAATATTTCCACAACTGCTACAGTTGGAAGAAGAATTTTTTGTTGCAGGTTACCATGAAAATGTTGAGAAGGAATGATAGAAAGTATGGCATGATCACCACATCAAGAATAAGCGATTTCAAGTCGGAGGACTTTTTATTATGTATGATAGAAATTTTTTAAAGCATTCGAGCAAGATGAAAACACACTAGATAGGATCGTATATTGTAATTTATATCACTAAAAGAGGTGCAATGAGACTACAAAAGTTAGATGGAACACTTGTCAAAGTATTGGTGAATGGAAGTCGACTAAAGCCCTACTAGGATAACCGCTACTTGGTCGACTAAAAAAAGAGAGAAAAGAAAAAGATAAAGACAAAACCCTTTGAGTATTTTTTTTATTTGATCATAGGCTACCAGTCTGTTGCAAGAGGAATAAAAAGGTGCCGCAGACTATCTGTCAGTCGCAAATGAAAAAGGGTGGAGAAGGTAATCCATCTGTTGCAATCAAAGAAACATGTCAAAGGTTGAATTTAGGTCACAGAAAAAGAATAGCTATCGCAAGATGAACTTGAGTAGCAGAAATGACAGTTGTCCGTAATTAATTAAAAAACATGAGCAATTTTGACTGCATGATTTTCTATCACTTCCATAATTATTGCACAATAAATACCACTAATGTGACATGTGAGTGACATTTTGTGTGGCGGTTTGCGTATGATGATTAAGACGATAGGACCATGTGACAAATATCACTGCCACCTTTCCATTCATTATCCGTGCGTGTGAATGACTAACTGAATGGACATGTAGACGTTATCACCTTTGATCCCAAGTTTTAGTTCATTCTTCTACAACTGAGTGAGAGTATTCCATTATTGTTTGCAACTGTAAGAGCCAAAGTGAGTTTTCCATAGAGTATGGTTATTTCCATTTCCAATACAAGCACAGTTGCAAAATATGGTGTCGCAACTGCATCATCCAAACCCATTATGGAAGACAGTGGTGGATATGTTCAACCATAGGACATTGTTGTAAAATAATATGATTAGATTCCAATAATTCCTCCAGTGAGATTGAGACCAGACACACTAGGTCCATCAACGGAGAAGCGATATGGTAAACATAAGAAGAAAGCACCAACAACACCACTACCAGAAGACAAAGAAATAGGGTCTGCGACTATGTTTCCACCTTATATTCCTCCCAAATCAGATGATGCACCTAATATTATAATTCTGAAGAATGCAATGTGCCCACTAGCAGCACCGATAATACCTAAAGGAGTTTGGGTAACGCAGAGCATACTCGCAAATCTCAAGAAGATGACCTTTGTTGATCATGACCTATAGAAATTTCCATATTTGGAAATGGAATAATGTATGGTTTTTGTCAAAGATACAGAAGATGTCCCGATGTGCCTAGTTCCAATGGAATGTGCAAGAGGATTGGACAAAGCAGGTTTACTGTCTTTGATCTACATGCCACATTTTGGTCATAGTACAAAGGTGATTGCATGTGTTAAAAAAATATTAGTGTCATTCAATAGTGTATTTCTATGGCTCAACCATAAGGTTTCTATGGATTTCAAGCTTATAGCAATGATTACAAGGCTCCCACTTCTAGGCCTAGACCCAACACCATTTGTCATCAAAAAAGAGCAAGATACTGCATTGAAGAACAAGTTAAAAGAAAAGTATGACCTGACCAGAGACACCAGAGGATTTTTTATTGCCTCTATCAATGACCACACTGTTCAGTTCACCACCAAGGTTCTAGATAGAAAATTGGGGTGAAATATGCAACCGAACCAATGCACCACAGGGACGATTGTTGTGGTAGAGTTATGTGCAGCCGGTGTTCAACTAAATTGGTCACAATATCTTCTCAATGAACTATTAGCATATGTGGAGAAAGCACAAGAGAAAGGTAGGAAATTTCATTATTTATGGCTACTTATTTTGATTTCATTTGTTGCATGGGAAGAACTAGCAAACTACTAGGGGTATATGTGCCAATTTTGGGTCGAGGTGCTTGATACTAGAATTTCTGGTTCAAGAAAGATTTCAAGTAGAGACAAAAAGAAAAAAATGTAGAATTCATTTTTCACAGAGAGGCCTTGCGATATCATGTTAGACAACATGCCAGACTTACCAAGGAAACTGTTAAGCGATCTAAAAGCATTGTTAAGTTTACAATTGGGATCCATCACATTCTTCTATAGCCATGACAAGACCCACAACGCCAATGGATTGTGACACAATATCAACTGTCGTCTAAATAAGTTGAGGAAATTATCTAAAATTGGTCGGAAGAATGGCGAGTCCCTGTAGCAGATGACAAGTTATCTCTAGATGAAGAGGAGCAACAGGATGATCCACAGACATAAAAGGATGGGCGACAGGGATAAAACCCATAAGAGGAAAACCCAAATAATACCAAAAATGAGTCAAGCGAAAAATCCAAGAGACCCGTTAGAGAGAGATAAAAGGAAACATATAGAGCAGTATGAGACAAGGAATAAGAAAAAGAAGGCTAACAAATCAGCAGGAACTGTCGGCCTTACCAGTGATGATTATACCCTTCTGATGGAAATAATGGAAGAAATAGCCACCATAAGACTTAAGAATATGGATGAGCACAAAACAAAGCGAATAAGTAGTATTACAGACTTACTATAAACGCTCTGCAATTCAGTAAAAGAAGTACATGCAATGACCAACTAGAGACCACAATTTCTAGTTTTGTAGGACTTAGCTGGATCGTTACAAGAGCGATTGAACGATGTGTCGATACCCATCCCACCAATAAAGATTCAACTGGTGGGAGAAGCACTTGACTTGAAGACAACATAGGTAAATCCCACGAACAAGACTATTAATAAAATGAAGAAAATAGTCAAAGAGACTAAGCAAAAATCCAAAACTTGGAAGAAGTATAGGCACTGAATCGACACGACTATCACACTAGCTTACAACAATTTTGTAGATTAAGGCATAACACATGACATGGTTGCAGGAGCCAAGGTATTTCAACTTGGAGAAATATAAGAGGACCTCCGCAAAAAGTTCACAAAGTTGGAAGTACAACTGACACCCAGTACACCTCCATAGGTATTGGAAGAAAGAAGGAAAGAACCAATAGAGATTGCGAAGAAGATCGAAGAGGTGGAGGCACTGTGTGCCAAGGGAGTTGAGCAATTTTCTCAGACGTAGGAAACATTGATCGATGATGAAGTGTTAGAGAAAGTCATAGAGAAATTTCTCACTATGGAGACAAAGGTGACCCAGATGAAGAATGAAATGAAGAAGCTTCCCTTAGCAGAGAAAATGGCTAAGTATATCGATATGAATAAAGTACAACAACAAGTCACAACACTGTGATTAAAAAAACATAAGCACACTAATAGGGTCGCAGAATTACAGGAAGAGGCATAAAGATTTACAAGTATTATTCAACCTGTACACCAGAAAGTGTGACAAGCAGTAGAGTCAACAGGACTTACAACGTCAAAACACATCAGTTCTGACCTTGTGGACAATTTGAAGAAGACAAAAGCATAAGTATGGGAGGAGACCATGCAGATAGTGAAAATATTCTAGGATTTTCAAAGTAAGTTCATCACAACAAAGGTTTCAGACAAGTGTGGCTCAGGATGTGCCACAAGTGAGTGTCGCGGGTCTGTTGGCCCTAGGAAAAGATAGGCAGAATTCAACAAGATTTTTTCTCAGGAATATGAAAGAGAAGCTGTGACATAATCATCCTGGGAAGAGAATATGCGACATAAGAATCCATGGGATAAGAGTCCGCGAAAAAATATAACCTATGAAGAGAACAAGCACGAGGAAAGGAACCACGATAAAAGAAGAGTAGAACAGTTGAAAAGGACAACTTGATTGATTGTGGGTAAGAAGTCAGTTAGAATAACGCATGCTATGTGAATAAAGTATCTTTGTACTTTTGGGCCGATAGTGCCTACTGTTAGTGTAATTGAATGCATGATAATAGGAATGAAAATCCCTTAGCTAAAAAATTAGAGTCGATTGATTACGAAATGTAAGAGCCTATAAAGGAGAGAACCTTAGCTGTGTGCAGGTTGGTCTCTTCCAGATCCCGTCTTAGTAGAGTTGAAGAGTTGTAGAGTTGTAGAGAAGAGAGTCGATCCAAGATGTGTGTGGATTAACAGTAGAGTGAAGGAGAGGAAAAATTCAGAGATCTAATACTAGAGAGCATGAGAGGAGATAAGTATGTATATATTGTAGATAATATCTAGAACAAAGTATGCAAGATGAGTGCGAAGACGAAAGATTCTATATATTTCTCATGCCATATGAAGACCACCTTTGTGGTTTTTCCTAGATGGGTTTCCACGTTAAATGTTGTCTCTATGTGTATTTGATGAATATGTCTATTTTGAATGAATGTATGATGTGAATAACTAGGTATGAATAGATTGACTAGCATTTATTTATGAATTAGTTCTTAGATACATGTGTCTCACTTTTGATAAATAGAATCTGCTCTAAAGCTTTATATTACTATTGTAATCTCTGTCAATGAACAAGTAGAGAAATATCTTGAATGAACATAATAATAATAGGAAATACATCCCCTGACTTCGGTTGAGAGATTTGGTAATGTGTCGTGAAAGAATAAATCCCCACCCAACTGTATAAACTTGGTTCTGGCAGTTACCCATGGAGATATCTCGGGTGAAGCTGCATATGCATTGCAAGTGATGCCGACTCATCCCTACTCTGTCGGGCCAATATCTTGGGCTTCGTTGATGGAAAAACAAGGTTCTGAACCTGGGTTGAAGAGAAGGAAACACCAACATAGACTCAAATGGTATGTCCCTAGCTATTTATCCCATATATAAGTACTCATTTAAGCCACTTTGCATACCAACAAGTGTTTGGAAAAAATATTCTTCCTCTTTTTTATTCATAATCACTTGAAATTTAAATTTACCTCATGTTCAATTTTCACATGAGGTTACTCCATCAAATACACTATGTCATGTTCCATGTGAAAATGACTACCTTCCATGCATGATGGAGTGTATGATGAACTCAAATCCTTTTGGATTTGATCATTTTCATCCTTGATTCTTGAAGGACCCTCGATGTGCTCTTCAATGAATCACTAGTGGCCTCTAACTCACTAGTTAGCCTTTGTGATTATTCTTCTTCCTCCTTAAGCACTATGGTACATTTTAGCCATCTTGAGGAGATGATCTCTATATTAAAGTAAGTTCATGTAATTCTCTTTCATTTTGGTCATTGCTTCCTTGAGTACTATGAACTATTCGAAAAAGGATTCTCCTTCCAACTCTCCTCATGAAGCTTTCCAACATATTGTCACCAAGGCATTGATGTCAATAAAGTTCTACATGGCTTCCATAAGATTCTCTTGTTTCTCCTTCAATAATCCAATCAAATGATATGGGTACAAAGAACATCCTCTTCTAGTGTACCTTCCTCACATAAAGAAAGTTCATAACCTTGTTTGTGTGAAACAAGTACTCTACCAACATCTTGCAAGTCAATGCTTCCTTTAATTAGCTGTAAATAAAAAACTCTTGATGTGCAAATTGCACATGAGGCTGCTCCTTAAGAGAACTATGTGGGATTCCACAAGTTTTCTCATGCAAATCCTGAGATTCATGCAAAATATCCTATGATAATTCAACCTTCTCAAAATTTAGAGTCTTGGCACAAGACGACCCTTCCATACCAATACTCTCACCATAAGTAGCTTCCATATCGGAATGACATAAAGGAATGTGAAAATCAGAATTTTGTTCGCACCTTTGCATCACATCTTTCTCTTCATGTGGTATGGATATAGAATCTGATTCCTCCACCAAACTCTCTGGTTCACACCCAACAAGTGTGTGCTTGTCTTATAGATTTTCTGAATAGGATGGCTCACTATCATTGAGTTCAATTGAACTCATGTCATCTTCATTCCTCTTGGCATTGATCTTGGAAAAATTAGTTCAGTGAAACTTGAAATGGATTCATTTTTTACACTATCGATAAATCCTTGAATGACTACTAGTTATTTGGATGCACATGGTTCAACATGCTCACCCATTACACAACCTTTCAGCTGGGAAATCTATGTGCATGTTTTCTATTATATGCAAAGTTAAGTTCAACTACATATGGCATGGATCCACAACAAAATACTCATTTCTAGAATCCAATTCAACATTAGGAGGTCCATTTACATTATATGAGCTGGAATATTCTTCAAATGTATGTAAGGAAATATGGCTACCACAAAAATCATAATCACTCTTATACCTTTTCTTGATGTCTTATTCTTGTTTCTTCATGCACACTATAGAGCAACCACATGGCTTTTCTCTTGGAAGATTATTGATCTTCTTCTTTGATGGTTTATTGCCACTATGATTTAGATCCTTCAAGATAGCTGGTGCATATTTATCCTTGGTAGCTTTAGGT